>PVIU01035498.1:0-10259 GCA_004026605.1 Ondatra zibethicus | reverse complement strand
TGCTAAGACTTCAAGCACTATATTAAAGAGGTATGGTGACAGTGGACAGCCTTGCCTTGTTCCTGATTTTAGTGGAATGGCTTTGAGCTTCTCTCCATTTAATTTGATGTTTGCTGTCGGCTTGCTATATATTGCTTTTATTATACTTAGATATGATCCTTGTATCCCTAATCTCTCCAAGACCTTTATCATAAAGGCGAACACCTAATTTTTGACATAGATGAAAAAATTTAAAATGGAAAAAAGAAAACATATACAACAAATGATGCTTGCATAACTGGACATCAAAATGTAGAAAAATGAAGATAGATCCATATCAATTGCCACACACAAAACTGAAGTTCAAATGGATCAGAGAACTCAACATATAATCAACCACACTGGAACTCATAAAAGAGAAAGTGGAAAGTACGTTTGAACTCATTGACATGTGAGAACACTTTCTAAATATAATCCCAGTAGCACAGATATTGAGTACAATAATTGATAAATGGAACCTCCTCCCGAAACAGAGAAGTTTCTGTAAAGCAAAGGACACAGTCAGCAAAGCAAATTGTCATCCTACAGAATGAGAAAATATCTTTACCAACCCCCCATTAGAGAGAGGGTTGATCTCTGAAAAAATATACAAAGAGCTCAAGGAATTGTTCATCAAAAGAACAAATAACACAATACAAAATGAGGTAGAGACCTAAAAAGAGAACTCTCAACACATGAATATAAAATGGCTGAAAAACACGTAAGAAATGCTCAATATCTTTAGCCATCAGAGAAATGCAGATCAAAACAACTCTGAGATTTCATCTTGCACCTGTAAGAATGGCCAAGATCAAAAACACTGATGACAGCTTATGCTGGAGAAGATATGGGGTAAAGGGAACACTCTTCCATTTCTGATGGGAGTACAAACTAGTACAGCTGCTTTGAAAATCAGTATGACAATTTTTTTTTATAAAATTAGGAAACAACCTACATCAAGACCTAGCAGTACCACTTTCAGGTATATACCCAAAGGATGCTCAATTATACCACAAGTATATTTGACCAACTATGTTCATTTCAGCATTGTTTGTCATAGCCAGAACCTGGGAACACCTAAATGTCCCTTGAGTAAAGACTAGATAAGGAAAATATGGTACATTTACACAATGGAGTACTACACAGCAGAAAAGAATAATGACATCTTGAAATTTGCAGGCAAATGGATGGATTTAGAAAGCCTCATATTAAGTGTGGTAACCAAAATCCAAAATAACAAATATAATATATACTCACATATAATTGGCTTTTACACATAAACCAAGGAAGAACCAGCCTACAATTTACAATACCAGAGAACCTAGACAACAAAGATGACCCTAATATACATGGGAATTAGAAAAAAACACAAGATCTTTTGAGTAAATTGTGAGGTTGGGGATCTTGGGAGAGGGCAGAACAGGAAAGGGGGGATGAGGGGAGTGAGAAAAACATATACTTCAATAAAAACAATAAAGAAGAAAAAAGAAAGAAAAACATATATGGTCATCTCAATAGATACAGAAATGGCATTTGAGAGAATTTAACTGTTCACAGTCAAAGTCCTGAAGACATTATTGATAAAACAGACATTCCTACACATAATAAAGGCATTATACAGAAAGCCTATAGCCAACATCAAATTAAATGGAGAGAAACTCAAAGCAATTCCACTAAAATCAGAAAAAAGGGAAGCCTGTCTACTTGCTCAGTATTTATTCAGCATATGAGCATTTAGATAGAACAATAAGACAACTGAACATCAAGGGGAAACAAATTGGAAATGTAGAAATAAAAATATCCTTATTTGCAAATAATATGATAGTTGTACAAGTGATCCTCAAATTTTACCAGGGAACCCTACAGCTGATAAACACTTTCAGCAAAGTATCTAACACAAAATTGATTCATAAAAAGGTGTAGTTCTCCTATACTCAAATGACAAATGGGCTGAGCAACAAATAAAAGAAACAACACCTTTCACAACAGCCTCAAATAATATTAAGTGTCTTTGTGTAACTCTATCCAAGCAAATGAAAGACTTATATAATCTTCAGGTCTTTGAAGAAAAAATAGAGGAATATATCAGAAGATGGAAAGATACCAATTCTCCTGTATTAGTAGGATTACAATAGTAAAAATGACCATAATACCGAAAGCAGATTACAGATTCATTGCAATCACCATCAAAATTCAAGTTATTTTTTCAAGAAAATTGAAAGGATTATTCTCAACTTCTTATTTTAAAAAAAAGAAAACACAGGATAGTTGAACTGATTTTTAATAATAATGATAAAGCTGTCTGAAGTATTACCACTCCTGAGTTCAAGGTGTTCTTCAGAGGTATAATACTAAAAACCACATTATACTGGAATAAAAATAGACATGCTCTTCAATGGAATTGAATTAAAGCCATACTCCTAAATCTGAAAACATATGGATACCTGATTTTTGATAAACAAGCCAGAAATACAAACTGGGAAAAGATAGGATCATTACCAAATATTACCATTCAAATAGGTTGTCTGCATTTAGAAAAATGATAGATCCATATTTACCTCCCTGCATAAAACTCATGGCCAATACTTCAACATAAAAACAGATACACTGGACCTGGTGAAAAAGAAAGTAGGGTATAGCCTACACGAAATTGTGATAGAAGATTTTCTGAAGAGAACATTTTTAGCACAAACACTAAAATCTATAATTAATATATGGAATCTCAGTGAACTGAAATGATTTTGTAATCAGATGTCTCAGTAGCCTACAGAATGGGAATTGTTTTACCATCTCCATATCTTAAATGACTAATATCCAAAATATATAAAGAACTGAAGAAAATAGAGATTAAAAATAAAAATGATCCAATTAGAAAATTTGGCAGAGTTCTAAACTGAGAATTCTCAATAAAGGAATCTCAAATGGTTAAGAAATACTTAAGAAATGTTCAACATATTTAGCCATCAGGGAAATGCAAATCAAAACTACTTTGAGTTTCTATCTTGCACCAGCAAGAATGACAAACAACAACAACAACAAAAAAGAAAAACTCAAGTGACAGCTCAAACTGATAAGAATGCATAGCAAGGAGAGCACTTCTTTATTGCTGGCAGTAGTTCAGTCTTGCACAGCCACTATGGAAATCAATATAGGGTTTCCGCAGAGAACTGGTAATTAATTGATCTATCTCAAATCCCAGCTATAGTACTCTTTCTTGAAAAGTTTGGTATCAGTCTGTCTTGTGTTTAAAAGTACCTCAGCTGACTGAAAATTGTTAGTTAATATGGTCGTGTCCTTTCTTAGATTTCCAGCTTCTTTTCTAAGAAGCCTGGATTCAAAAAATTCAAGGGACCCTGGATGTTTTCAAGAAAGAGATTGCACATTTGAAGGAGGATACTAGGAGTTTATTTAATATGACTCGGTCAACTGAGTTACTTTTGGAAAAGGTACAGTCTGATAGTAATTCATTTAAGGAGCGATTCAGCACTCTGGAGAAAGAAACAGCTGATTTGGCACATAATGTTAATTCATTTAAAGAGAGATTCAACATTCTGGAGAAGGAAATGGCTGATTTGACACATTAGTAAATGATAACTAAGCTATATAATCCATAGATTCAGACAGGTTAAAGGATAAAGAGAAGGTGTTGGAAGGATGAATGATTTCCCTGGGAAATATAATAGATTTTATGGATGGACTAGGGTATGGTGGGAATTGGAGTGGGAAAGATCATGTAACAGTGATGGGATGGGGGAGAGAATTGCGCTGCATTTGTGTGTGTATGTGTGTGTGTGCGTGTGTGTAAAACCTTTATCAAAGTAGAAACTTCCGTGAATCTCTGAAGGTAATCCTAATGAGAACTCTGAATAATGTGGGATTACAGAGTCACAACTGGCAGTCTCTTGGTGCTAGGCAAGCGTTAACTGGCTGTATTGAGTTGAAATCAACTTATTTATTGATCAAGGGGGCTCACATGTAAATCTCCAAACAACCCCAGTTGATGCTAATGCAGAGGATTGCTTTTCACAAACTGACAATGGACGTGATGGTCAAAAACATCATATGACACATTGAACAAAGAGAAATTGAGCTTGTTCCAACCTGGAACTTTCAGCCCTACCTTCTATTCATAAAGACCTCTGGTATCTTTATGTGTGTTATAAACTCTGAGACCTAAGAAATACCTTCAGGTAGGTAAAGACTTCTCCCTAAAAAAGGGAGTGGTAGTATGCTCAGATTTTTCCTGGGTAAACTTCAAAGCAGTACTCCTGGGAGAAGACATAAATGATTCACATGAAATTTCTTTTCAACAGAATATCCCTAAATTGAACAAATATTAAATGTCCCCTAAGTATGCAACACATAGAGATTAAAGCAAAAAGTGGCAAAGTGGCCATCAAATGGCTCAGCTTTGCTGGATCTTTGGAAAGCATCTGTGTTGGATTTATGACTTTTATATTTACCATCAGAAATGGCTGTGTCACTGTCTATCTGATCTTTGGAAGAAGAAGACAAATATTCTAGCCTATTTTATTACATATATAAAGAATCATCAAAACATATTAGTCTCTCATCAATTTTAAATTACTTTACCCATGTATAGCCAAACAAGTAGGAATATCCACTTTGATATGAACTCATCTTCTCATTTAAGTAGGAACTCACAGAAAAAAAATCTCATTAAAGCACCTGTCAATATCTGTAAGAGGAGACCCGAATAGAGTTTAATTTTTAACATTATATTCTTACTCAGTGACAAGCAAAGGTCCATGTGAAAATTTAAATCATGCATGAACAAGTTGCCATTCAACTGTACAACAGTGCTTATAGCGTGCTTTCCATCAAGAAAAAAATTGGAGTGTTCCTGTCTTGCCAAACTGAGCACACCGCTACTGTGAGACAGAAGTCTGGCAATGAAATGCACTACCTATATGGTTTCATCTGAAGAGACAAAAGGAATCAAATTGAACAGTTTGGAAGATAGCAAACCAGATGGGAATTGAGATGGGGATGCAGGTAGCAAAATGGGCTAAGCCCTTACTCATGTATGCTATATTTGCAGTCACCTAGAGTTATCCAATAAGGTCAGTCTTAAATAAGACTTAAAATCTAGAAGATGGACAATGAGCAATAAGCTATCTTAACAATGGCCATCTTCATCTTCCAGAGCTTAGAGGCAATAGAATTTGCTTCATAATGCAAGAAGGACCATATGTTGGCAAAAGGTGCTTGTCAGTAGACAGGAATCTTTTTCTGTAATTTGTACCACTAAGTTGTTTTTTTTTTTTTTGTTGTTGTTGTTATTTGAAGGGAGAAAGGGTAAAGTTGACATTCTCTTGTTATAGGAGGAGTGGGCCATTTGTCCCTGTTGCCTGGCTAGTTAACCCCCAAAATAATCACACAGAAACTGTATTAATTAAATTACTGCCTGGCAGATTAGCTCTAGCCTCTTATTGGCTAACTCTCACATCTTGATTAACCCATTTCTATTAAATCTGTGTATCATCACGTGACTGTAGCTTACCAGCAAGATTCTAACTTACATCCACCTCAGACAGGAGATTCATGGTGTCTCCACTCTGCTCTTCTTCCCAGCATTCAGTTCTGTCTTCCCGCCTATCTAAGTTCTGCCCTATCAAAAAGCCAAGGCAGTTTCTTTATTTAACCAATGAAAGCAACACATAGACAGAAGAACCTCCTACACCATTTTTCCTTTTTCTGTTTAAACAAAAAGGCAGGCTTTAACTTTAACTTAGTAAAATTACATATAACAAAACAGTTATCAAGCAAGAATTACAGTTATAATATGTATATCTATTTTAACTTTTATCATAACAGAGGAAAACTATAACTATTTATTTATTTTTTAACTCCATCAAAGACTACAGAAGGATATAATATTACCTAAGTAAATAAGAAGTAAGCAACTTTCAAAACTCTAGAAATGACAGAGACATCTCACTTCCTGTACAGTCACCCAAAGTTCTTTTCTACCACTGGGGCATCCATCTTTAGCCTATAGTCCCATAGTATCCAGGAGACATTTCCATGAAGCAGGGATTTTTAAAGACAGTTTAGTCACTTTTTTCTGGGTTCTGCAGAATGTCTCGAAGACTCTTTCATGAAACAGGAATGCTGAAGGATCATCTCACCTTTAGGCAAGTTTAGCAGTCATCTCTCTGTGGGTTTGTTATGTCCAGTTTATGTTTTATCAGTCCAGGCAAGAGCAGTTTCTTGCTCAAATGGCTAACCAACTTCATAAGGAGCTTCTTTGATGTCCATCTTCCTCTTGAAGAAGATTGGTGCTGCCAGGAGCAGACGTGTCTCATTGTAATGAAAAGTCCTAAGTTATTAAAACATTTTAAATGACATATTTCATAGTCTTTGAAAGATATAAAGAAGGCCTAACTAAAATATATCTCTATATATCTAGAAAATGTAACTAACATGACTACAAGCTTGAATATTATCAATGATTATCCATTAACAACCTATTTTCTAATTATACATTACATTTTTGAATGAACTACACAATCACAATACCTTAATCAAGATCAAAAATACATATACATATAAAAAAATTGACCTTAAACTTGTATCAATCAATCGAGTTTATACCAATGTAAATTATCTGTTACAGGAGGAATAGGCTGTTTGTCCCTGCCGCCCAGCTAGTTTAACCCCTGAAATAATCACACAGAAACTGTATTAATTAAATTACTGCCTGGCAGATTAGCTCTAGCCTCTTATTGGCTAACTCTCACAACTTGATTAACCCATTTCTATTAAATCTGTGTATCACCACGTGACTGTGGCTTACCAGCAATATTATAATTTATGTCCATCTCAGACAGGAGATTCATGGTGTCTCCCACTCTGCCCTTCTTCCCAGCATTCAGTTCTGTCTTCCTGCCTATCTAAGTTCTGCCCTATCAAAAGGCCAAGGCAGTTTCTTTATTTAACCAATGAAAGCAACACATAGAGGGAAGAACCTCCTACACCATCTTATCATTCTCCTCCCCCATAATACTTTGCTAGATATTTTTCTTCTGATTTGTTGTGACCTAAATTTGTGACATCACATGAAGAAAGGATGATAAGTTCAGAAAATAGTTTTCTCCATACCATGAATCTAGAAATTTGTATACACTATTTGTTGGGTATATTTAGCAGGATAAATGGTATTTGGTAATTTTGACTCCACAGTATGATTATGAGGCATAATAATAAATGATGTTTGATGATAATTTTAGAATCAGCTTTATTACAGAGTTTGAAAGAAGACTGAAACAAAGCTAGACTCAGGTGTTGGTGAAGACACAAGAAATGAATTTCCATGTAATTCTTCTCTTGAATCAAGCATTAATCCAAGTAAAAGTTTTGAAACACTTGAGGAAAATATCTTGAAGAAGGATCCAGACTTACCAGAGCCCTCTTAGCCAGAACACCAAATCTATTGGGCAGTCAATGGGGAAGGCAATAATAACCTCAAAATCTCTTCCTCAGAAATCTCTGGAAGATAGTGCAAAATGAAGCCTTCATGTCTTCTACTTGAATGATGCTGGAGACACCATGATGTTGCAGAAAGCAGTTTTATAAGAGATTCTTTACAGGAGTAGCTGAGAAAAGATGTTTATTGCTGTGGGACAATGGTCTTTTATCCTGTTCACTTGTATTATTTTTAATAAAATGCTGATTGGCTGGTAGCCAGGTAGGAAGTGCAGGCAGGGCAACCATGAAGGAAGTAGAGGTAGGGCAATGAGAATAGGAGAATTTGGGGAAGAGGATTCTGCAGTCTGCAGTCATAACCCAGTCAAAGAAAAAGCAAGATGTAACTGCCTCACCAAATAAGGTACTGAGCCACATGGCTAACATAGACAAGAATAATGTCTTACATTATTCTTATATTAATAAGTTGTAAGAGTTAACAAGAAGTCTGAGCTACTAGGCCAATCAGTTTATAACTAATATAGACCTCTGTGTGATTTCCTTGGGACTTAATGACTGCAGGAACTGGGCAGGTCAGAAACCTCAGACAACAAAACTGCCTTCAACGTGGGGCAACTACATCCACAGAAAGCCTGAGAGAGCTTAGAAAGTAAATCTAGACACAAAGTAACAGCATTAAGCATGGTTTCTTGCAGCAATTTCTCGGGTCTGCTTTGCTTGCTAGAGGCAAGCAAAGACTCTCATTTAAGAGAGGCTTCCTGAATCAGCTTTAGCTGCAAAACCTTGCAGCTCTTTTAAAGAGGTCCTGCCACAAAACACATAAATGGTGTTGATGAAAATCTGAGCACATTCTTTTTGGTGGTAGCAAGGACATTGGAACAGCATAGAGTTGTGGCAATAATCATGGCTTCAGCTGGTACCTACACCATACAGTTGGAATCTCAGAAAGCTAAAGAATGTGCTGAATTGGAAGACAGAGGCAGGCTGACCTCTGTGAGTTCAAGTTGTGGTGGCACACACCTTTAATCCCAGCACTTGGGAGGCAGAGGCAGGCATATCTCTGTGAGATCAAGGACAGCCTGGTCTACAGAGTGGGTTCCAGGACAAAGATACACAGAGAAACCCTGTCTCAAAATGCCAAAAATTAAAAATAAAATAAAAGAAATAGAGGTTATAATAAAGCCATGTAAAGATGGAAAACACACAGAGAATCTGGATACTGTATGCTATCATGTTCTCTTTGAATTGTTTGAATGCTGAGGGAGGAGCAACAGCTACTGAAAGATATTTGTTTATAAATGCTGCCGGATTAATCTAACATATATATTTTGAAAATACCTTGACTTCAAAATTGAAGTCAAAAGCTATGTTACTTTGGATAAGGGGTTTTGCTTTTGTTTCCATAGGAAATGAGAGGCTGTGGATTCATTCTGAGTTCAGAAAAATCAGGTTTGATCAAGGAAAAGCCCCTGAAATCTCTGATAGGAGCAGATGGCCCAAATGTCTGACTTCTACATCCAGAACAGGTTCAAGACTGCTGCCTGAGATTATCAAGCCTCACAGAATTTTCCAGTCAGGACTTGACCATTATTCTAAATTATTTTAGATACCTATAAGAATATCAGCACACCCAATCAGCAGGAAGTAGCCTTGAAAACTATGCCCACATTCCCCAAAAATGGATTATGGATGATTGCTTTTATTTAGAATGTTGTTTACAAGTTTTTATGGATGATGGTCAGTAGAAAAGCTAAACATGAGAGATTCGATTCAGAGTTCTTGTTTTGAAAAAAAAGGGGGGAGTGCTGTGGGACAATGGTCTTTTATCCTGTTCACTTGTATTTTTTTTAATAAAATGCTGATTGGCCCTTGGCCAACCAGGAAGTATAGGCAGGGCAACTATGCAGGAAGAAGAGGCAGGGCAGTGAGAACAGCAGAATTCTGGGAAGTAGATTCTGCAGTCTGCAGTCATGACCCAGCCACAGAAGAAGCAAGATGTGACTGCCTCACCAAATAAGGAACCGAGCCACATAGCTAACATAAACAAGAATAATGAGCTAATATATGTTATAAGAGTTAACAAGAAGTCTGAGCTGTTAGGCCAATCATTGTATAACTAATGTAGACCTCTGTGCGATTTCTTTGGGACTTAACAACTGTGGGAACTGGGAAGGTTAGAAACCTCAGACAACAGTTTATGGCATTCATTTTCATTATTTATCAGTTTTACCTGCTATCTAAATCTCTAGACTGATACATCTGCTTGAGTTTTTAGTTTGACAGTTCCATCAGGAGATAAATTTTCCAGACATAACACAGACCTTCCAAAAATAAGCACAGCTTTCATGATTGAAGAGAAACCCCTTTGTTGGTTTGATTATTTCTTCATGTATATAGAGCTATGGAATTCAATTTTCAAAGAACTATTTTTGTACTACTGGCTTATACAAATCTTTAATGTAGTTACTAGTACTTCATCATACATGTTTTAAAATACATCATCTAGATATTTCACTTGTAGTTTCTACATTTATTTTTATAACCAAGAATGTAGGCATGCTCATTATTAGCATAGAAATTGTCATTAATTTTTCAGGCAGTGTTTTTGTTACATTTGTATTTTTTGTGATGATATATATGTGAACATTAGAAAGCAACTAAGGAGCATGAGGTTTCTCCTTCTACCAAGTGAATCTGAGGAATTGAACTAAAGTCATGAGGTTGATTGCAAATATTCTTTTTTTTCCATACATTGTTTTGTTTTATTTTTTCCATTCAAGAACATAATTAAA
>PVIU01035497.1:0-10259 GCA_004026605.1 Ondatra zibethicus | reverse complement strand
GCAGAATGTTGGATCCTGTTTTTGTATCCATTCTCTTAACCTGTGTCTTTTTATAGGTGAGTTGAGTCCGTTGATATTAAGTGTTATTAATGACCAGTGGTTGTTCATAACCGTCAATTTCTTTTTTGTGGTAGGGTTTGTGTGTCTCCCTTTTTTGAGTTGAGGTGGTGTAGGGTTGTTAGCTGACTGTGTTATTATGCATCCAGATTCTTATGTGGGTTCTGGGGATTGAGCTTGGGTTCTCAGGTTTACACAGCTAGCACTTTTACCAGCTGAGCCATCTTCCTGACCCTACAGTCTATTCTCTAACACTACCACTTATTTAAAGTTCTTCTATTCAGTTCTGCTTTCTAATACTTCCTAGCAGCCTTGGGAGTTCATTCGTTGGAGATTCTTTCAAGAATGAACTTGCTATTCATCAGAAGTGAGTGACTTGAGCCATTATCTTCTAGATTAGCAACCTTGGAATCTGCTTTGGTGTTTGATGGAAAGCAATGCACTAAGTATCCTTTAGCCAATGATTGGGCCATGTATACTAGCATCAAGGGTTAAAAAGATAGGCATATGATTGCTGCTGCTTTCTTAGCATTGTTTGTCAGGGGAGGGATGCTTTTGTGGATAGACTTTGCTTCAGTGTTTCTCAGTGGGTTTCTAAGCTTTCTACATTCCTTTGAAGTTTACTTTTCCAAATCTTGCTTCTTCTGTTCCTTCTTTCCAGGGTTGTTTTATTTACAAGACAGTCTGAGGCAATCCCTATTCATCTTGTCTTATTCTCTCTTTGGCCTTCACAGACATTGTTTCTCTTTATATCTTTAAAGTTTACATGCATATATTTATTGCTCAAAGTGATGATAGGTTTTCATAGTTGCATTTGCATTCATATATATTATCATGTAACCTGTCTTGTCCCTTTCTCCCCTTTCTTGTTAGTTCTCTTCTTTCTCATTTTTTTTTGCTTTTTCTTTTTTAAAAAGTATTTATTTATTTTTAATTTTATGAGCATTGGTGTTTTGCTTGCATGTGTGTATGTGTGAGAGAGAGAAAGAGAGAGAGAGAAATGAGAGATAAGCTTTGACATTTGTTTTTAAGTCCAACTCATTTTGCTTAATATGGTGATCTCTAGTTCCACTCATTCTCCTAAGCAGAATAATCCTGTTCCTTATGGTAGAATAAAATTCTGTTGTGCACATGTACCCTATTTTCTTTACTCATGTTGATGGGCATCTAGGATGATCTAATGACTTGACTATTAAAAACAGTAATTGCAAGAATTTCTTGTTATGCTAATTTATAGTCCTCTTTGTATAATGTCTCTGTGATATGTTGATTTAGAATCCCTAAGGTGTGTATCCAGGAATGATATAGATAGGGGTCATATGACAGTTCTATTTTTAGACTTTTATGAAGTGGCTGTAAAAGTTTATACCTCAACTAGCAGAGTATAAGGGCTTCCTTTCAGATTTTGACATTTTATTCACTGCTAGATCCCTTACCCAATAGATCAGTGCATTGTTCACATTAAGTACTCAATAAATAAAACTGATTGAATAAATTGAGAAAGAAGAATAAAAAAATGCCTGTCTACTCTACCAAGTCCTAGCTTCCTGGAAGGATCTAGTTATATCTGCAGTCCTTGGTCATTCACCATAAGAAAAGATGTTCAATCTAATTTGAATAAGAAAAATGCAAATTAAAACTTCATTGAGATACATTTTCAAATATCTGATTGAGGGAGATGAAAATATTTGATAACATAAGGCAGTGGCAAAGGCTTTGAGGAGAATGCATTGTCATATTTTGGCATGTGAATTAATATAATTTCAGAGGGCAATTTCATAATACCTAAGAAAATTAAAAGTGTACCTAGCAATGTGTTTCTAGGAGTTTTTGAACAAATATGCTCTTACGTTTTGTGATCCTTTGGTTACTGGCTACTTAGGTTCATAAACCCACTCCCTCAGTTTTCCTGTATTTCAAAAGAAAATAGAAAACAAACTGGTAAAGGGAAATAGATTTCTTTACAGTTTATCCAGAAGTAAGGACAGATGTGTTCTTAGATTCTCTGTGCATTCCCTGTAATCATGTTACAATTTCATAGAAAAGATCAAAGGTCAGGAGATGTGCAGAAGTTGATGCGTCCGGGAGATTCCCCCTTTTCTTCCCTAATGTGGGATTCCTTGGGAAAATTTTAGTTCTTTAGGATTCACTTTTCTCCTTTGATTTTTTTTTTGAGACAGTTTCTCTGTGTCATAGTCCTGCCTGTCCTTTGTAGCCCAGGTGGGCCTTGAACTCACAGATTTCAGTTTACTGCCTCCCTAGTGCTGGGATTAAAGGTGTGAACTGGATTCCCTATTTTAACAGTCCTTTCACTGTTAAATTCTCTTCACAGTAGTTTGAGTCTTATCTCAACTATTTAGTTCCTCTTCCTCAAAGCTCTTGCTTTCTGTTCCCTAAAGAAGCTAAAGCCATAAACAAGTAATCTCCAGTAATGGCAAAATGTAAGTCCAAGTCATAAGAGAAAGCCTCATCTCTCAGAAACCAGAGTCAGTCTCAAATAGACTCTTTCTCAAGATGGTCTGGCTATCATATTCCTGAGACAAAGGAATGAAAAAATAGATTTCTTCTCTAGATTGTCCCCAAGGAGCCATTGAAACTGAGCTCTAGGGGGATCTTTAAATAAGAAAGGACTGCAAACCCTGGAATCTGGGGTCACCCTGCATAATGATAGTGAGACAGACCCTGGTGCACTGAGGTGTTAAAACAGCAGGGAGTTCAGGCTGTAGACATCATGGTGATCAGGGGCCCTGACCCTTGTGGCTTACTGAAGAGACTAAATGCACTGGTTTCAGGTATTGTAGGTCTTTCAGGGATCCTTCCTTAAATTTCTAGCACTTCCTCATTTTTCAGAGTTGCTTACTGTTTGACAGGATCTGGAAACAATGAGACTTGCTATGGAGTCTACGGTGTCCTGGAGGCTCATTCTCCAGCGCAGAACTAAGTGCTCTCTTTGCTTTGGTTCGCTGGCACACTGAGGCACAGGCCATGGATTGGAGGTTTGTTACCCCTGGCAACACAAACTGGAAGGGGCTTGGAGCAAGTAGAACTCTTTCCAGAGCCTAAGCCATAAAGATCCGTATGGCCAACAGTGATCCTAGCATGAAAAGAAGAGAAGCAAATACAATAAATGGAAGCCCTAACACTGCCAAACATCATTGCCTTCTAAGCAGCAGTCACCTGCACAGTGTGAACGGAGAACTACAACAAGCTCAAGACCTCATGGATTCCAACAATAGACAATTTTCTCCATTCTTTGTTTTCTATTTGTTTTTTAAAAGATATTTTTACTGTATTTCAAGAATTTATTTATGACATTCATGTTTTTAATTTATTCTTTGTCATATGTTTATTTCACTGTTTTGATTTCTTCTAATATTTTGTTATAGAAAATTTTAGTGGATTGAATTTTTTTCCTTAAATTCTTTGCATTTCTTCTCTTTCTTTTACTTATACCTTTTCATGATTTTTCCTTTATTATTCTATTATTATTACATTTACCTTTTTGAATCTTTACTTTTATAATTTATTTTGCATTACTTTAACACATTTTTTTCTAAAAATTGTATTTCTGTATCTGGCTTATTTTGGCGTTGTTTCTGTTGGAGCTGTCTCTTCTTTTCTCTTTCTCTGAGTAGTATTAGGGCTAAGTAAGCCCTTGGAAGGTTCTTCATATAGAGCCAAAGGAGATGTCCAATAGATGGACAAATCATAACATAGAAACACAAGAAATACAAAAAACATTTTCTACAAAAGTTTACAACTAAATTAAAAAATATTACAATGATTGAAATGTCAGACAAACAATTCAAAAGTATAATTTGGAAAACACAACCAATGGAGACAAAAAGAATTCAAATAAACAGATGAATAAAATAACAAAGTCAGCCAGTTTAAGACTTAGGTGGGAAACTCAACAACATGGACAAAATATTCAGCAAAGACAGAAAAAAATCTGAAATCTTCAAAATAAAAAAAACTGAATAAATTAAGTGGGAAAAAAACCAATGGATATAATCAACAATGGACACCTGGAGAAAGAAATAATAAAGAAAAATAATAAAGCAAAACCTAAAGACAAGGTTGGGTAATTAGTACATTTAAAATTGTGACAATAAGGTTTAATACTTCTAGGATATAATTCAGAGATAAAACTTGTGAATCTGTGCTGTACAGGAGAAACCAAGCTATGAAAGGAAGGTACCGAAAACCTAGTCAATAAAATTGTAGCAGAATGTCTCCAAAAGCTAGGGAAAAATAGACAAAGTACAAGGGTGCATTTTAGGACCTCAAATGAACAAGGCCAGAAAAGCACCTCTTTATGACCCATTGTCATTAAAGTACTCAGAGTACAGAACAAAGAAAGAACACTGAAGTGAAGGCAGAAATGCCAAATCACTTACAAAGGCAAAGCATCAGAAAAATAGGAGACATTTTAGCTGAAACATTAAAGGACACAAGGGCATGGGATGATCTATTTAAAATCTTCAACCAAAATAGATGCTAAAAGTCATTGAAAAACAACTAAGCTGATATCTCAGGAGATATTTAAAGGACCATTACATACAAGAGAGAAGGAAAGACATATGTAAGTTCAAGAGGTAGGGAAAAGAAATCTTACTAGAAACAAATTAAATTAGGAAAGACTCAACTAATTGCCACCAAGCCTGACAACGGGTGGGACTGAACTCTTTATTCACGTGTTGTGGCAAACAAACATGAGCACATGCATGCACACACACACATATACAGAGAAAGAGAGAGAGAGAGAGAGAGAGAGAGAGAGAGAGAGAGAGAGAGAGAGTGTCAGGTGTCAGGGTCTGGTGCTAGCCTGAACCATAAATTATTTCTCTCAACCAGACCCCAAAATAAACTATCTCTCTCTTGACCTGCATGGAGGCATGGGAATAAAAACACAACTCACATGGCTTTATCAGGAGGGAGATTCTCCGTGATCCCTCATGAAATCCTGAGTTCACATCCTGAAAATTCTTCCTTGTTTATTCTCCAAACAGCTTTTATACCAAAATGTAAATTGAGAGGTAAATTCATTAGCATTCTGTTTCCTAGGTAACCAGGTGGATGTCTTTTAGTCATGTCCACATCTACCTGTCTCTCCTCTGTCACATCTTCCTGGTCTGTATGCTATCTCAGTCACGTAGGCTTAAATTAGCATCTCTATTCAGGCATCCTTCAAATTACAAAGAAAGGAGCAAAACAACATCCTGACCTTTTGTCTGGAAGATGTAGGAAAAAGAAATCCTTATATATTTTTATGACACTTTCTAATAAACAATATATGAAATTATAGGTATCCAGAACTTTTGATTAATTCTCATTTTTATGAGTAAATGTCTTACATTTTTCAGGATAATGTATCATATCTTTGTGCAGTATTTTTTTATTTCTTCACCATTTGGCAGGTGTAAAACATACTGCTTAAAAATAAGATTACTGAATCTTTATGTATCAATGATAAATCTTTTTAATGTTATGGGCTTAAACTATATTTTCCCTCTAAACCTTTGGGTTTTGTTATATAATAATTCAGGATGCCCTGATTTGTATGTGTCTGTGTATGTTCATGTGTTTGCTTGAATATCTGTATATGGATATTCATGCATATATATGCTATGTATATGTGGAGGCCAGAGGTCATATGAGCTGTTTTCTTTAATTGCTCTTCATCCTATTTTCGAGATGGGGACTCTCATTAAACTGGAGCTTTTCAGTTCAGATTTTGCTAGACTGGCTGGCCAGCAAGCCATAGGGATCTTATAGTCTCAAGGTCCCCAGTTCTAGGAATACAACTTTCATGTGGGTACTGAAGATCAAACTCAGGTTGTCATACTCATGGCAAGGGTTTATAGGTTGGGATAGTTCTTCAGCCCCAACATGCTTATTTTTAATTTAATTTTTTTCCAGGAGAGGGTTTGTCTGTGAAGCCCTGGCTGTCCTGGAACTCTCTATGTAGACCAGGCTGGCTTTGAACTCAGAGATTAACCCACTCCTGAGTGCTGGGATTAATGGTGTGCACCACCACTGCCCAACTCCAGCAAAGTAATTTTAAGAACGTATTTGTCATATTATTGAGACTCACTGTGACTGCAACAGTGTGATCATTTAAGTCATGTTACTTATGTCTCTCTTCAAAATCCTTCAATGAACCTGAAATGTTGATATACACCTGTAATCCTAGCACTAAGGAGGCTAAGGCAGGAGGATTGTGTGTTTGAGGCTGACTTTGGCTACATAGCAAAGTTCTTTCTCACAAACTCAAAACTAAACCAATTACCTAACCAACCAACTAATCACCAACCAAACCAAATCAACAACAAAACACCCCAGTGTAAACCAAAACAATAATGAAGCAATTTTGTAATGTAAATTATGTTTCACTCAAAATAAAACTTACATTCCTTACTGTGAGCTATAGTGCTTTTGGGGATATCATACTATGGTCCTTATTAATCAGCTGGTACAGCCACATATGCTTCTTACATGTCCCTTAAATATGCCAAGAATCATCCCCTTTTTTTTTAGAGTCATTCTCTCTTCAGATAATTGCATGGGTTTATTTCCTATCTTTCTGCATGCCTCTATTCAGTTATTAATATTTCATTGATAAGCACACTTACATGTTTATTAATATACTCACTCATATATGTGTGTATATACAGAAATAAAAACAGATTAAAGAGCATATTAGTGGCTTTCAGATATTAATATATGGCTAATATATATACATAAATATATATGCATATATAAAGTCTAGGACTATAAACTCATATGTTTGTATAAATATATGAATATATACTTACATTGTCTATTTTCTGATGAGAATGTAAATCCTTTGAGAGCAAGTACTTTTTCTCCCTGTTGTATCTCCAGTGCCTAGACCCATGCAAGGTACAAGTAAGTTCATGCTGAATATTTATGGAATAAATTTTGTTTAACATCATTTACCTTAATTTTTAAGTTTTTAAAAATTTATTACATAATTACTAGATTTACATCATCCCCACCCCTTCCTCACCGTTTCCAACTCTTCCTGTGCTCACAACCCCACTCTCAAACTCATGACCTCTTTCTTAATCATTATTGTTTGATACACACACACACATACACACACACACACACACACATGTATATACATACATACACACATACACACATGATGAGTCCTTTTAGGGTTGTTTGTATGTTTAGGGATTACCACTTGTGATTGGATAGTCTGTCATGGGGGACGTAATCCCCGGGGAGTACTGATTCGCCCCCTTCTCTCATTAGCCATTGATTGCCTATAGCTCTTATTTTTTCATCGATGGGTGGAGCCTTGTGAGATTTCTCACATCCATGTTGAGATGTCATCTGCTATTGTCATTGTTCACATCTTATTTAGGCAAGCATTTGTTGAGATTTCATGGGTACAACTTCCCTTGTCCTAGATAGAAGACACACAATCACACAAGAAATCCTCATCCTCTGGCTCTTACAATCGTTTTGTTGTATTATAGATATGTCAACTAGGTTTGGACACCCATGGTGAGTTGATCTTTGCATTTTGATCAGTTATTGCTTTCTGTAATTGTCCTCATATGCTGATAAAAGAAGCTTCTTTGATGAGGGGTAAGGGCTATAATTATCTCTGTATATAAGTATTTAGAATGCAGTTAGAAATTATGCTGGTTTAAGAAAATGTCAGTAGTAGAATATCCTCTAGCGTGTCCTTGAGACATCACCTGAGATTAAGATCATTGTATGGAGTTTTCCAGAAGACCTTAGAGATTTTCACCTTATATTCTCTTCTTTCTACGAGTACAACTGAGTTAATGACATGTACTTTAAGATTGGCCCCTTTTACCTGGCAAGATGGCATGTTCCTTTAATCCCAGTACTTGGGAGACAGAGACAGGTGGATCTCTGTGAGTTTGAGGCCAGCCTGTTGACAGAGGTTTCTGTCCCGCCAGGTCCTGCAGTTGTTCAGTCCCAAAGAAACACACAGATGGTTACATTAATTATAAACTGATTGACCTAGTAGCTCAGGCTTCTTATTAATACTTACAAGTTTTATTAGCCCATAAGTCTTGTCTGTGTTAGCCATGTGGCTTAGGTAACTTTTTCAGCAAGGATTCATATCTTGCTTACTCTGTGTCTGGGTCACGACTGCAGACTGAAATGTCCCTCTTCCACGAATTCGTATTGCCTCACCTCTACTTCCTGCCTGGTCGCCCCGCCTATACTTCCTGCCTGGCAACTGGCCAATCAGCATTTTATTAAAAATAACACAGGTAACAGGATAAAATATCATTGTCCCATAGCACTCCCCCCTTTTCTTTAACAAGAACTCTGAATCTAATATCCTTTGTTTAGCTTTTCTCCTGACCATTATCTATAACAACTTATAGTCAACATTCTAAACAAAGATAAATATCCATAATCCATTTTTTGGGAATGTGGGCGTAGTTTTTCTAGGCTACTTCCTGTAGATTGGGGTTGCTGATTATCTTATGTGGACCTAAAGAAAATTTAGAATTTTGGTAAAGTCTTGACTGGAGTATCTATTCTGTGAGGCTTGATCATCTCAAGCAGCAGTGTTAAATCTGTTCTGGATGTAGAACTCAGACATCTGGGCCATCTGCTCCTATTGGAGATTTCTCAGGGTGGTTTCCTTGATCAAACCTGATTTTTCTTAACCTGGAATGAATCCACAGCCCCATGTTGGGCGCCAGATAATGGCAGAAGTCACAGAATAATCCCACACTAGTTCAGAATTGTGAATAATAGAGGGTTATTTATTTAGGGGAGACTTAGGTCACTGTCCTAGATAACAGTCCTCTGCATGAACAGGGAACATAAACAGAGTCTAACAGCCAGAAGTGAGAGGTAGAAGCAAGAGAACAAGTGCACACTTTACAGCTGCATTTATAGTATAAGAGACCATGCCCAAGTGGGCTGGTATCTTAAAGGCTATTGGCTGAAGGAGTGGAAGGAGCTCCCACAGCACCTCCCCCTTTTGTTTAAATAAGAGAGTTCTAAACCCAATACAAAACAATATACACTAGGAACAGATCAAGTATAAAATTAGAATTACAACCAGCATAAACAATATTAAGCAAGGAACGTATGCTAAATGTTTTTAATAAAATTCTATACTAAGGAGTCTAAGCCTTGTATTGGAGATGACTTGGCTAGATCATAAGAGGATGGTAACTATGACTATCTAATCTTCAATCCCATCAAAGGCCTGAGAAGGGGCGCCATTTGTTGACAGAGGTTTCTGTCCCACCTGGTCCTGCAGTTGTTTAGTCCCAAAGAAACACACAGAGGTCTGAATTAAATATAAACTGATTGGCCTAGTAGCTCAGGCTTCTTATTAACTTTTATAACTTTTATTAGCCCATAATTCTTTTTTGTGTTAGCCATGTGGCTTGGTACCTTTATCAGCGAGGCAGTCACATCTTGCTTCCTCTGTGTCTGGGTCACAACCGCAGACTAAAACTTCCCTCTTCCCAGATTTTTCACTGACCCACATCTACTTCCATCCTGGTTACCCCACCTATACTTCCTGCCTGGCTACTGGCCAATCAGCATTTTATTAAAAATAATACAAGTAACAGGATAAAAGACCATCTCCCACAGTACTAGCCTGATCTACAGAGTGAATTCTAGAGCAATCAGGATTGTTTAAACAGAGAAACCCTGTCTCAAAAATAACCAAAAAAAGAAGAAAAAGGAAAAAAAGAAAAAACCCCAAAACAAACCAAATCAAAACAAAACAAAGATTGGCTGCTTTCAGGGTTAGACTTTGCTAGTTTCTGTGTTAATTAATAAGGTGGGCATAATTGCAAATGGCAAGCTGTCAGACCTCTTCATTCTCTTCATGACTACAATAAGTTACCAAGTATGGCAAGATGTGAATCATTATGACATTTTATTAGACAGCTGTGGCAACCCCCATTTCATTTTTCCAAAGCTCATTAAAGTTTTCCTTAAATAGCAAGTCTTTATTTTTATTCATTTTGTGCCTAGAATCTCAGCCCCTACTGTGAGTACCCACACGTCCTTGGAGTATAATGCTGTCTGTCATTTTTTCAGCAGAGAGCAAAATTAAACAAATACACAAAAGGAGCTGCTCTATCAGAAATTGTATCCTTACCTTAAAATTGGTGTGAACTTCTACTTTCATAGGAATTGTGTGTTTT
>PVIU01035496.1:0-10263 GCA_004026605.1 Ondatra zibethicus | reverse complement strand
GAGGGAAGAGGAGAAGGGAGGGAAGGAAGGAAAGGGGAAGGTGAGGGAGTGGGAAGGAGGGTGGAGGGAGGTAAATTTACTTAGTTCACAGTTTTAGAGGCCTAAATGAATGTCATTGGTGCCTGCTTGACTGTAATTAGGGTCCCCTGATCTATATGATCATCATCATGGCAGATGACATCATAGCATAAGACAAAGAGATTACACAGTGGGTGACGCAGAAGAAAGACTTTAAGGTGATGGCCGCGGTCATTCTATGTCAACTCTCTCTTAAGAACTAATTCAAGGTCATAAAAAAATCTAGAAATTCCTTCAGAGGGCAATGAACCAATGACTTTCTCGTAGGTCCTACCTCCTAAAGGTTCTACCACCTCTCAGCCACATTCTTACCATAGTGCCACTGTCGCTTCCAATATCAAGGATAGACGCAGGAAGGAAGCTAAGAGCTGTTATCTGGCAATAAAGTAAAGACAGAGCCCTCATTCGCCTCAGGACAGACTTGCCCTCTGTATGTAGGGCGCACTTATCCCATTTCCATTCTGCTTGCAGTCTCAAAATGAACAGGGTGGACCTCCTTTAAGAGGGTAGAGTCCCACCACTATCCTTGCCTGGCATATAAGGCCATGCTTCCTCTGACCCAGGAAGCTGTATATTTCTCAACTAACACCTGCTGTGGCCAGCAAGCCCAAGGCCGAGAATCACAGCCAGCACTAAGGGTGAATCCAGTGCTGCTTGCTGGTAGTAACTGAGAGGAGGTGAGAAAAGTAGAGTCCGACACAGAAGTTAGTGAGTCGTGACAGTCACATCACTTAACTTACTCTTCGTTTCCTGTCTTGGTATAAAGACATAGAACATGGCCAAGAGTGCAAGGACACAGATGGAGAATGGAGATTTCCATTCTAAACGCAGGCACCTTCTTAAAGTCTGACAGGAAGAAAATCCAGAGCAATGTTTGCAGTTTCCTTGCATAAATGAAGAAATACTGCCTAGCCCTATTAGCTCAGCAAATCAGTTAATGCCTAATGGCATGATATAAGTTACACATTTGACACTGTCTGCTCCCTCCATCCCCTTTCCAAGAAACTCCAGCAGCCGGTGACTGCCCCCCCATAGCTATTCCCCCTCCTCTGTTTAATTTCCCCATACAAGACCAGCTACAGCTCAGTTGTGAACGACGTAATTCAATAGATTTGCAGATATGTCTTGAGTCAATCTTAATTCTGTTTAAAGGACAGTCGATAGAGTCATCTCTGGGGCTTTCCGAGACGAATTTCATATACCATGTACTGAACAGAGTGCAAAGAGAAATGCACTTCTCTTAAGAGATAAAATGAGTTCAGTTTCTGAAGTATTCTGTCTCTCCCACTTCTCCATTACAACAAGATTTGGGATCATACTTGGGAGATTGTTTGGCAGATCTGAAGGGATGGTAAAGGGGGAACGCATTTATATAGAAAACAATGCAAGTAACCATGACCTCTTGAGTTGTTGGTGTGTCCCCAGCAATGCTTTATCCCTGTGAATGTTACTTTCTCCACTTGAGAGCCACTCCTGGCCTTTCCATAAAGCATCCTTCCATGAGAATTGAGAAGCATGGAGCTTTAGGAGCAGCTCAGATGCCAGTCCCCACCACAGTAGTTTCTCTTCTCTTCTTTCTTCCTCTCAGCCCCAACACCTGATTACAGGCGACTGCCCGTCAGTATCACTTATCTTGGGCATGTTAAGTTTGTTTTCCTAGCTCCTCTGGGATTTCCTTTAAGGTAAAAGTACATCCACCTCATTCATTTTAGAGTCTTCTTACAATAAACAGTCAGATGTCTGAGTTATTGGCTGTGGAACAAGCATGCCCAAAGTTTTCGATGGCATGCAATGACCATGCCCAGATTTTCAGTGACTCACAACAGTGATCTCCTTCACTTGTCAGGGTGAAGCGGTCACCTTGAAACCTAGGCTGAAGAGGCAGCAGCTTCCTGGAACCTATCCTTCCTGTGGTGAATATCAGAGCAACATAGGTCATAGCAAGGCATGTGACATATCTAAGGGCTCTGTCCTGTCACAACCCATATATACCATTTGGCAAAACACAAAGTCAGGTCCAAAGGGGGTAGGAAGAAGTAAACACTGCACTGCAAAGTCATACTAAGGCACAGCTCTCCCTCACTCTGTCCACCTGCAGGTTGCTAGCTCCCCAAGGAGCTTGATCTCCTAGTCGGTCTAGTGGCGACGCCACCTCTTCTCAAGGAGCTGAAGCATGTCGTCTATTGCTTGTCCTCAGTTCAGCATGGCTCCGGAAGTTACCTAAGAGCACAACACACAAGCAAACAGACACAGCCAAGTAATAGACTACGTTTGCAATGCAGTGCAGTTCTGCATTCCTCCGTCCAGCGCGCAGATACATATGGCAGGAGGTGGAGGGAAATGAAAGGGAGAGCAAACAGCCATTGCTGAAATCTGGTTGTAAAATTCAGAGAAAAATAATCCACTGCAATTGCAACACATCAGTACTGGCAAGAGAATTGCCAGTGGCCTTTAGAATCGGAGTTCCGGAGATGAAAACAAGATATTTGCTACTTAAGATTTTCATCTGCCCATGCTGCTTTTGCCCACCTAAAGCACTAATCCTCTCCTGGCCGCGTCATAACTGCCTCTGTGGCAGGACTCGCTACAGCGTCCAAATACCCACTTGTGGATTCAGGTGGTGAATGGCCAGCAGGTGTGTCTGAAACAGACAAACAACTATAATCCAGATTTCTCTGGGACTATAAACAAGAAAAAATGGGAAAGGAAAACGAATGCTCTAAGGACGGCCCTCCGGCATGCAATTGACTTGGCCAAGCACAAGGGTTTCTCTCTACATGAGAACTGTAGAATAGGAAGCATGGAAAAAGGGTCACACATCTGCTCTCCCTCAAACGGCACACAGAGGAGGCCACGGCAAGTCATAACTGGACAGGGAGCAGGGATTCGACAACTGGGGCATGCCAGGATGCTGCTTCCCAAAAGCCCAGTGCTCGTCATCAGCCCGCAATCTGTAAAGTGTTATTATTAAAGTACTTACTCCACTATTGGATTTCATTCCAGCCAGCTTTCAAGTAGGTTTTTAATTGTACAATAAAGCCCATTTGTTTGATGCACAGTCTTAGCTTTCTAAATTGTGTCTGTTCGCATTCACTCTCATGCACGCTGCTCAGTAATTAGTCAAGTCGATCCCGGCCTTTAGTGCAAATTAACGAGGTTCTACCAGAATGAGTTTCTGAGGTTTTGATGAGACACAAGAATAGTTCTCTCTCCCTTTGCCCACTCCTATGATATATGATCAATTTCTTTAACTCAAAATGCATTTCCAATAGCCCTCTCTTTCCCGAGTCAGCATGTCTGTTGTAACTTAGACTTCAGAAAGGGAGTCAGTGCCAGGATAGTGTAACTGGGGAAAAATGGGTGGAAACAGAAGTCCTTTATTGTCTTTTGCTTTGAATAAGAATGGTGACATCATGAGTAGAAGTAACAATATTGGTAGGGCCCCAATCCTCTTCTGGCAGCAACAATTATCCTACTATAGGCCTATGATGTCCCTTACTTCTCTGAGTACTCCTGACATGATAGTGTGGGCATAATTAACATATCAAAATGGAACCCCACCTCACTGACTGTTCAAACAGTATATAGTATGTCCTTGTCAAATGGTTTCTTTTTAACCACATAGAAAGCCCGAGTGAACATTTACTTTCCTATTATGTCTTAGAAATGAATTTTGACAGTACTAATAATGGCATTATTTTAAAATATATAGTCAAGGGGACATATTCTACGGTGTCACCAGGATGGCATATTTGTCTCCTGCTTAATTTGCCCTCACTGTGTATTATTAGGAGTTAACACCTTACTTTTGTTTAATAACTGGCTTCACCGCCCATGGCTGACTCCAAACTGATCACTCAGGCCTGCTGATGAAAGTCCTAATTCATCCTTGTTAGAGCAATTAGAGGGAAATTGGATAACCGCGCCACTTCTTGCAAAGGTCTATGTGTAGCTATAGCCTATCCCCCAAGAGGTTAAACAAATGCTCACTTTAGCTGCAAGTGAAACAGATACTTGCCCTGTAAGTGAGATGGGACCAAATTAATTTAGACTTCAAGAAGTTTTTAAGTGGGAGCTGCAGCTAAGCTTCTTTTCTCCTTGTTCCGTGCCTTAACCTGCCCACAGCCGGGTTAAGCATTGTCTGCCACTGGAAATCAATTGTGGTTCTCTGCATACACCATGGTGACATGAGCCATCCTTCAACATGCTAGCTTCAGATGTCTTTCTACCTTGCCCTTGACAACAGCAGCTTGAACATAGAATGCCCATAGAATTAACATGAAAATTTATTAATTACATTTGCCTGGCGAGCATTTATAGATTGGCTGGTGCATCAGAGGATGGTATTTCTTCTGTAGGTAGATTTTTTTAGGCAGACTGGGAAAGTGTAAGGGATAAGGAAGAGAGTTGTGATGGTTTGGGAGCTTAGGAATGTGAGGAGAATTGAGATGATTAAATGAGAGATAACGGTGATCTGTTGAGGCCAGAGTTGGTTTGGACCCAGAGACCAAAAAAGAAGAAACAAGATTCATCAGAGAATCTCAAAGTTTCCAATCCCTCATCAGACATCTCTGATAATTTTTCTTAGTCTTGGGTGTGTTATTTGACTTGTTGGGTCTAAGTTTTCTTATCTGTGCAATAAGAGCTTTGTAATCTCTGGATTCCAGCTGACTCCACACAGCTAGAATGTACTCTACATCAAGGAACAGAATAAATGGGTCTCTTCCTGTCAAAGCACAGGGCAGGGATAAGTGGCTGTTGACCTTAGCTCAGTTTGAAGTCACAAGGGTCAGCATCTCTGCAATAATGCTGCAGTTCCTTTGGACTTTTTCCCATCCTGCCTCAGGTGATCATCATGGTGGCTGCCGCCTTTCAGGTATGATGTGCATCTTCCAAATTAGAGCAAAAGGACAAACAGGGTAACATCACGTCCCCAAGCTTTCCCACGAGAGTTCTTCCTACATCTCATTTCTATAAAGATTGCACTGGGCACAAAGTAGCCGGGATCCAAGCAGCCTGTTTTCCAGCATGTGTAGGAAAAGAGATGGAGAAGGGAGGACCAAAGCTGACTCAACCTGTAACAACTACCCCTCAGTGTCTGCAACCTGGTGTTAAATACCGCCCAACTCTCCCTGGACTTGCTGTCGCTTTATAGCTCTTTGGCTTGCAGCATGATGGGATGAGTCGGCCCTGTTACCCCCACAGCCA
This sequence comes from Ondatra zibethicus, assembly GCA_004026605.1. Classification (NCBI taxonomy): domain Eukaryota; kingdom Metazoa; phylum Chordata; class Mammalia; order Rodentia; family Cricetidae; genus Ondatra; species Ondatra zibethicus. The sequence continues at coordinate 4,977 of PVIU01035496.1, read as the reverse complement.
CAGGGGTCCCTTCCACACAACATCAGTGCAGACAGGTAATTTGTTTTGCCCAGTCACTTGCATGCAGAGGTACTACACATCTTCTACAGATGAAAGTGTTTGCATGTTGATGTGCCTATTATTAATATTGCTGCCCCTTATCTTGTCATCTAGGAAGATCCCAATTTCCCCAATGGACTATTAAGCATAACTAACAAGTTCTTCAAATCTTTCCTTCATCATTCTAAAGAAATTCTACAGAGTGGTTCAACTTGCTGAAGCTGAATCTAGTGATGTAGTCAGGACCCAGATGTGGGCCTTGATCCACTCAGTTCTGGGCAAGAGGATGCATGGACCAGAGTCCCCACTGGCACATGGCAGACATAGAGCATTCATTGTTTGCTATTATCATATGCCTTGGAGTACTCTGCCAAAGAGCTGTTATTTTTGAAATTCCAGTGGCTATTGTCAGGCCCCAACATAGCATCTAGCATCTCCATCCTTTTCCTGAATGTGGCCATTCCCTTCCTTCATTATTGCCCTGCAGCCTGAAGAGCTTCTCAATTGGCCAAGTCCTACATGGCCTTGATGACACAGTGACAGTGAAGATTTGCCAAGACCATAGCTTTTAGAGCTCAGCAACTCTGTGTTGTGATGCCGGACCACATGGTGGGGTTCCTTTCAACAACTTTTTGTTACATTTCTCTCTGGTGCTTCGAAGTAGGAAAAGAATAGGGATCTTTCCGGGCTGCAGCATTTGCAATCACTTTTGTGCTGTGGCAAATGTGATAATAATCATAGCGATAGTTTTGCAACAACGCTCTGCGGGCAATATTATCACCATCATCATTATCCCTACCACCACCACCATTATCATTGTTGTTACTGTTGTTGCTAATAGCATTTAACATCCAGGGAGCACTACCAAGGGGCCGGAGCCCTGAAATGTATAATCTCTTCCTACTGAACAAGTATCTTTGAAAAGCCACTGGGATAAGCAACTCATAGGAACCTCAAGAGAAATGGAAAATTCCTCCCTAGAAATTTCAGGGAAGGAAGAATTGGGGGTAGAAAAATAGAAGGATGAGGGGCTTAGGAAATCTAGTCTTTGTTTATTTGAATACCCTCTCTATAACCTTACGCCAGGTTCCTATCATTTCAGGGTTCCAATTTGCTGCAATGCATTGTTAACTATAAAGAACATAGGGTACACAAATCCCTTCTGCATCTTAGTAAGAGTAGGACTAGGGAGATAAATGTTGATCTTGGAAAATCTACACAGTGATACACTTGCCAAAGCCAAGTCTGAGTTGTGGTCTGGAGCAACAGTTTCTCTAAAGCAAAGGGGATCCCACACTGTTTTTTCCTTCCTTCCTTCCTTCCTTCCTTCCTTCCTTCCTTCCTTCCTTCCTTTCTTTCTTTTCTGCCCCATAAGAACTATATTCTCATTTAGAAAAAGACAAATCAAGCAATAGAAAGGACTAATGCAGCTGGGCTGGCCATAGCTGCTCATGGGCTAGAATCCCTCCCTCTTAGCGGCACGCTTCCAGTCACCATTCATACACATGGACGTTTTGTGTCCTTCTCTGTGTCATTTGGTAAGTATCTGAGCTTGGCCAGGAGACTTATCCTTTCCTGTATGAAGCAGCTTCAGGAGTCTAGGAAGCAGCTGGCCAGGAGACATCTCCTTTCTTGTATGAAGCAGACTCAGTATTGTAGGGAGCAGCTTGCCTCTTCCCTATCCAAGGGAAGAGGAATCAACACAGCATGTTGCACGTTAACTAGAGCTCAGGGTGTTTAGCCCCTTGATAATCAGATGGAGGTCCATTTCCCTTTGCTAGGAGATACAGGCAGTATCCTAAAATACTCCTAAAAACCATCCTAAAATCCTCCTCCTCCTTAATCTGTTGGGGGTTTACACACACACCGTTAAGTCAGCCATAGATTGTGTTCCTGTTCCCCCAGATCTCTCATTCATTTTCATTTTCTGCTAAAGACACCACACTACACTCAGTTGTTATAGCTCTTTGGTCTCCTCCAATCTGTGCATTTCTCTTCCTTTGCCCAGTTTCCTGATGCTGACCATTTTAAGGAACGCTGGTCAGATATCTGATAGAGTGTCCCTCAGTTTAGATTTTTCTTGTGGGTTTTTAAATTTTTCCCTCAGAATTGCATTAGAGTTGTAAATTTGGGGGTAAATAGGCAGGGAAAGCCTCCCCTCACTGTGAAGGTTGTATGGAGTCACCATGACTTCCACCAGATCTTATCAGAGGTGACTACCTGAGCTGGCAATGTATCACTTCCAATCTTTCAACGCTGTGAGTTACAATTGTTCCCTTACCGTAGTCTGTCCTTTACAGCATGTTTCTAGGTCCAGCTCCCGCTTGGAAGGACTGGGTAGAGCTCCTGAGGAAGGTATCTGCACACACTATGCAGGATTCTTCTGGAAGGAGTACTTGTTCCACCTTTCATTCATTTGTATCAATACGGACTACTAATTAATGGGATTTATTTTTCTTAGTGTATTTCCATTACAGCTATTGGGAGCACTCTCAAGATGACTCCTGTGTCCTTTCGATGTATTTCCACTTCTCTCTCCTTCCTTTTTGTTTTTATAAATGATTTAGCACCTTTTGGCTTTCTAACACTACAATGTGCCCCAAGCTTCTATTTCCCAGCCTTGCCTGTATGCAGTTCTCCAAAGAACTCTGTTCTGTTCACACAAGAATGTCTTATACAAAAAAAAAAATGTGTGTGCTGAGTGCACTCCTTAGTACTGAACAGTCCTTGTTTCTAGGCCATGTAAACAGATTAAGCTAGGAAGTATATTGGAAACTATTAGTGAGCTTTCATCACTGAGAAAATATCTGAGGTTATCACACGATACAAAGAGAAGAGGTTTGGTTTGAGCTCATAATGTTACAGGTTTCTGTCTGTAAGTGGTTGGCCTTGTTTTGCGGGGAGGCATCATAGCACCTCACACAAGGAATGCATAAAGCAGAACAGTTCACCTCCTGGCCAGAAGACAAGGGAAAGAGGAAGTGAAAAGGATTGGGTGCCGAACTTTACCCTTCAATGGCACACCCTGATGATCTGAGACTTCCCATTAAGCCCCGCCCCCTAAAGATTCCACTGATTCCCAGTACAACCAAGACCGTTGACACATGGAACTTTGAGGGAGGTTTAAGATCCAAACAATAGCAGAAAAGTAACCCATGCACACACAAACAGCTGTATCCACCTTCCTGAATGTGGGCTTGCACATACACACTTGTATCTATAGTCCCACAATCACCAGTAGTACCTCTTATGCATGGCATAAATCCAGCACCTCGGGGCTTCCAGGACATTTTCTATCTGTGCCGCTAACTCTTAACATCTTTCTCCGACTGTGGGAAATCTGGCTTCCATTTTCCAAAGACCATTATTTGCTCAAATTTAACCTAATTTGAAGCCCCCTAATCCTGTAGTCTCAACTGGGTTTCTGTGCTCCAACCTCTCAGTATGCCATACACATCTCCTTCATGATATTTGAGGAAATATCAAAATGCCTATTGGCTTACTGCCTGCCACCCTGACATTGAAAGTCACCCAGTGATGATTTGCTCACTGTTATGCACTGTGCAAGTGTTTCCAGAATAAATGAATGACAGAAGTAATAAGGCTAACTGAAGCCCTCGCTGCCTCTATGCAAGCCCTTCCATCTCTCTCTATGTGTGCTCTTCCCTGACTTCTCCCCAGCACCCAAGCACATCATTATACGTTCTTTTGTCCTTCAAAGAGTTCAACACTGCTCATTGTTCACTTTCTGTCTCCCTCACACGCTGGAGGGACAATACAAGAAGAGAACAGGGGAGATTTTGCCTGATTTTGTTTGGGGAATTTTTTGATTGCTATGGGGTTTGTGGTTCTGTTTGTTTGTTTGTTTACTGGCATCTTCTGCCAGTTGGATGTATTGCAAAGGAGACATTTGTTTTTTTTTTTAAAAAAAAAAAAACCATAAGAACAGCATATAAGCAGTAAGTAGGGATTTATTAGAATGTTGTTGCTTTTCTTGTATGTATATTGGTATGTGATTAGTGAGGTTAGTTTTAATCTGTCTAGACTTTACCATGCAGGTGGAAACAAACAAGCAAACAAAGGGAAGGGGGATGAGGGAAGGAAAGGAGAAAGGGAGAAAGAATAGGGAGGAATGTCTGAATGGGAGAAGAAGAACAAAGAGAAGAGAAAGAAATACAAGAAAAAACTGAAGGGCTGAAATAGCCCCTGCTGGACTTCTGTAAGAAAGTGTCCTCTAGAGGCTGAAGAGGCGGCTCAGAAGCTAAGGCGCAGTCTGTAGAGGACAGGAGCCTGACTCCCAGCACCAGTCTCCAGAAGCTCACAATTAGCTGTAGTTCTAGTACCACTGGATCCGGCACCTTCTTCTGGCTGGATGCATGCTGATACACATCCACACAATACACACACTACACATAAGTGAATCTTAAAGATTTTTGTGTGCATGCTGAATAGAAGAGAAAGTGTCTATTGAAGAGCGTAGGCTTAGAAGTACAAAGAGGTCATCGCTGGATCACACACAACCTCGTGGAGGTTTTGTGCTGTTCCACTGCAAGGCTCCCCCACCTTGCCCACAGCACAGACTGGACAGATGGTTGCTCTGTGCCCTTTCACATTCCCTGGTCTTCATCCATGTTTCTCACAAAACTGATGAAAAAAATAGAAATCTTCCAAAATGCAACTAGCTGGAGACTTATTTTCTAAAGTAAAATAGGAAGAGATCTATCAAGGAGACATTAGCTAAGTTGCAGAGAATTCTAGGATTAACAGGAAACCCTGTTCCTGGTCCCAAATCCTTCACCTTTCAGTGTGCTTCATATATCTGCACAAATGACTCCATTTTTAGAATTGAAGCTTTTTTATTTGGACATTCTTCAATCAGGTTTAAGGGAATCTTTAAAGGCACATGATAAGGCTTCTGCTCCCTGCCCTGCTGATATC
>PVIU01035495.1:0-10260 GCA_004026605.1 Ondatra zibethicus | reverse complement strand
ACCACACCAGCCACAATCCTCACCACACTAGCCACAATCCTCACCACACCAGCCACAATCCTCACCACACCAGCTACAATCCTCACCACACTAGCCACAATCCTCACCACACCAGCCACAATCCTCACCACACCAGCTACAATCCTCACCATACTAGCCACAATCCTCACCACACTAGCCACAATCCTCACCATACTAGCCACAATCTCCACCATAATAGCCACAATCTCCACCATACTAGCCACAATCTCCACCATACTAGCCAAAATCCTCACCATACTAGCCAGACTCACAACTTTCCTGACTTCTTCTTGCCTTCCCCCAGATACAACTATAGGCTTTGGATCCCTCCTGAGTCCCTGCCTGTTAAGTATATGAGTTCTAGCACTCTCTGGATCACACCTGAGTCCTGCACTCTCTGGATCACACCAGAGTCCTCCACTCTCTGGATCACACCAGAGTCCTGCACTCTCTGGATCACACCTGAGTCCTGCACTCTCTGGATCACACCAGAGTCCTGCACTCTCTGGATCACACCAGAGTCCTCCACTCTCTGGATCGCACCAGAGTCCTCCACTCTCTGGATCACACCAGAGTCCTGCACTCTCTGGATCGCACCAGAGTCCTGCACTCTCTGGATCACACCAGAGTCCTACACTCTCTGGATCACTCCTGAGTCCTGCACTCTCTGGATCATACCTGAGTTTCTCTGAATTACACCTGAGTCCTGCACTCTCAATCACACCAGAGTCCTGCACTTTCTGGATCACACCAGAGTCCTACACTCTCTGGATCACTCCTGAGTCCTGCACTCTCTGGATCACACCAGAGTCCTGTACTCTCTGGATCATACCTGAGTCTCTCTGAATTACACCTGAGTCCTGCACTCTCTGGATCATACCTGAGTCTTTCTGGATCATATCTGAGTCTCTCTGCATCACACCTGAGTCCTGCACTCTCCGGATCACACCTGAGTCCTGCACTCTCTGAATCATACCTGAGTCCTGCACTCTCCGGATCACACCTGAGCCCTGCATTCTCTGGATCACACCTGAGTCCTGCACTCTCCAGATCACACCTGAGTCTTTCTGGATCACAGCTGAGTCTCTCTGAACTACACCTGAGTCTCTCTGGACCACACCTGAGTCCTGCACTCTCCGGATCACACCTGAGTCTCTCTGGATCACACCTGAGTCCTGCACTCTACAGAGTCAATACAATCCCCATTAAACTCCCACCACAAGTCTCTATAGATCTTAAAGAACAGTACTTAGCTTCATATGGAAAAATAACAAACACAGGATAGCTAAAACAGTCCTGTACAATGAGAGAACTTCTGGAAGCATCACCATCCCTGATTTCAAGCTCTACTACAGAATTATCCTAATAAAAACTGCATGGTATTGGCACAAAAACAGACAGATCAATGGAATCAAATCGAAGACCCAGATGTAAATCCATACACCTGTGTTCATCTGATTCTTTGAGACAGAAGCCAAAATTATATAATGGAAAAAGGAAACATCTTCAACAAAGAATGCTGGCATAACTGGATATCGACATGTAGAAGAATGCAAACAGACCCATATCAACCACCCTTCACAAAATTCAAGTCCAAGTGGATCAAAGACTTCAATATAAATACAGTTACACTGAACCTGATAGAAGAGAAAGTAGAAAACAGCCTTGAACGCTTTGACACAGGAGATCACTTCCTGAATATAACCCCAGGAGCACAGTCACTGAGATCGACAATTAATAAATGGGACCTCCTGAAACTAAAAAGTTTCTGTAAGGCAAAGGACACTGTCAATAGCACAATATGGCAGCCTAAAGAACAGGATAAGATCTTCACCAACCCCACATATGACAGAGGGCTGATTTCCAAAATATATAAAGAACTCAAGAAACTAGACATCAAAAAACCAAATAATCCAATAAAAAATTGGGTACAGATCTAAACAGAGAATTCTCAACAGAAGAATCTGAAATGGCTGAGAAATACTGAAAGAAATGTTCAACATCCTTCATCATCAGGGAAATGCAAATCAAAATAACTCTGAGATTCCATCTTATGCTTGTCTGAATGGCTAAGATCAAAAATACAAGTAACAGCTCATGCTGGAGAGGATGTTGACATTAGCTCCCAGCTAATATCCCTAGCAACGGTGGGTATGTGGCCTGAACTGGCCATCCCGTGACCAGGCAAGACTTCCATGGGAGGGACTGTGACACCAACCCAACTATATAACCTTCAAATTACTGTCTGTCCTGCCACTGGGATATGCTGGGAGAAGGGTGGCCCAGAAACTGTAGATGCCTGATCCAGCCTGAGACCCATGAGAATGAGCCCACCCCTGACATTGCCTAGGATGCCTAACAATATTGTGCTACACTCACAGATTGGTGCCCAACCCTGTAGTCAAGAGAGAGGCTCCATCCAGGAACTGATGGAAACAGATGCAGAGACCCACAGCCAAGCATTAGGCTGAGCTCATGGAATCTTGCAAAAGAGGGGGAGGGGGGATTATAGGAGCCAGAGAGAGAGGTCAAGGATATCACAAGAAAACCCACAAAATCAACTAACCTGGCCTACAGAGGCTCAGAGACTGAACCAACAACCAAGGAGCCTGCATGGGACTGACCTAAGCATTGTATATATGTTACAGCTATGTAGCCTGGCCCTCTTATGAGACACATAACAGTGGGAGCAGGGACTGTCTCTGACTCTTTTACTGGCTTTTTGGATCCTATTCATCATAAAATAAAAAAAAATGTATGAACTCACAATCTGTGTGTTTTTCTATTAATAATATTGGTGATAAACTTAGTAAACTTTTAGTAAATATAGGGATTGTTGAACAGGACTCCTTTCACCCAATACCCACCAACACCCACAGAAAGGGACACCTATAAGGTGGCCTGTGCCACATTTTATCTCAGGAGGGGAGAACATCACGGTCCCTTCCAAAGATCTTAGCTTCAGTTGAACACAGATCTTTTGTTTTTTCTACCAGTTAGCCTAGAGCTTGTGAGGCCACTGAGCACCCAAGGCATAGATGCCATACAGTTATGAAGAGTATCCAAAGACAAGGGGCCATGCTGCATGAAGCTGTGTCTTCCTGCATGGATTACTATTTCTTCCAGCCCAGTGGAACCTTCCCAGCCAGGGGCTGTTTTCTCTAAGTAGTCAGAGCTGACTTGGTGACAGAGGGGAGCTTGGTTCTGCTGGGTGCTTGAATCCATTCCCAGCCAGAGGTGCAGAGAGTTACATTACCATCTTCCTCGTTCAGACACAGATGGCAGGGAGAGAAGCAGAATTAGAGACGGAGAGAAAGGAGCAGTTAAATGAATTCACAGAGGACAGGCAGACGGGCAGGCAGACGGACAGGCACATTTGCTTACATTCTTAATGGAAGATGAAAGCAGGCTATGTAACAAAGCGTTATGCTTGAGGGCGGAAACAAGCATCGTAGTTGTGGTTTCTATTGCTGTGCTAAAAAACCGCAACCAAAGCAATTTGGGAAGGAAAGGGTTTATTTCATCCTACAGTTTCCAGCCTATCACAGAGGGGAGCCAGGGCAGGAACTCAAGGCTGGAACCCAGAGGCAGGAACTGAAGCAGAGGCCATGGAAGAGTGCTGCTTACTGGTTTGCTCCCCATGGCTCACTCAGCCTGCTTTCTTACAGAACCCAGGACCACCTGCCCAGAGGTGGCCCCGCCCACCGTGAGCTGGGTCCTCCTGCATCGGTCTTCACTCATCACCAATCTGATGGAAGCGCTTTCTCAGTTAAGGTCCCCTCTTCTCAGATATGTCTAGATTTGAACCAAGTTGGCAAAAACCAAGCAGTGCGTGCGTGCGTGCGTGCGTGCGTGTGTTGCCACAGCACACATTGTGCAAGTCAGAGAGTTACAGTTGCAAGCTGGTTCTCTCCTCCTGTGTGGGCTCTAGAAACCGAACTCAGGTTGTTAAGTTTGGCAAAAAGTGTCTTTAACTGCTGAGCTGCCTAACAGGCTCCAGGTGGCTCTTGCTCGAACTGACCCACTAATCAAGCTGAGGAGGTGGGCTGGGCCCAAATGTACACGTGGAGGCAAGAGGAAGACTTCAGGTGCCAGCTTTATCTCTGCCTTTGAGGCGATGTCTCTCAACTGAATCTGTAGCCAGTAGCCAGTGAGTCTGGCAGCCACCACGTCCCTCACATCAATGGAGGACCCACACCCAGCTTCTTCAGTGCAGGACCCAGGTCCTCACACGTGCTACCAAGTGTTCTTATCCACTGAGCCATTTCCCCAGCTGCCAGGTTAATATTTTAAATGATGATAAAGCAGATTAAGGGCTAGGACGATAGCTCAATGTTAGCGTGTTCACCCAGCGTGCAGTGGGTTAGGCCTGGGTTCCATTCCCAGCACCACATAACCTGATTTGATGGTGTACAATCAAAATCCCAGCATTTGGGAGCGGGAAAGTCAAGGTCATTTTGAGTTACAGAGGGAGTTCAAGACCAGCCTAGGATACTAGAAACCCTGTCTCAAAAGAAAAAGCAAATTGAACTATTTTATAATACACTCCAAATTAAAAACAATGAAGTCAGTGACTAAGTCTATATGGAATTAGCAGCATCACAGAGAGGAGCATGAGAGAATGTGAAGCATATTGACTAACCTGGTTGTACATCCCTACATTAGACTGTCCCAAATACAGACACACACGCAAAGAATTATATTTGAAATTATATTAGTGTTACCATCCTGACCAAACATTCTAAAACAGTAAAATTATATCATATTAGGAACCAAGATTTTTAACTTAAATTTTAAAAAAAAATGACATAAAAATGTAGTTAGAAATGCTACCACAAGCAGGTGACATGTTTTAAAGAGATGTTCACCAGCTTCGTCAATCAAAAAGACTGGAAACTATAGCCAGCCCAAGCCCAAGGAGACCCTGCGAGACTCCTTGGAGAGGCAGACTGCTCAGATCCAGAGACAAGACATCCAAGCCGGAAACTACTGTCACATCACACAGCAAGACGCAGGGACCACAGGAGTCAAGACAACACCCAGGAGGCAACTCACAGCCTTTGGAAGAGGAAGCTGTTCTGTGGTACTGAAACGCCAAATCATAAAACCTGTGCGAGCATGAGAAGCCTCAAAGACACAGCCTTTGGAGACCGCTAAGCAACTAACTCGTTATTCTGCAAGCCAGTAAACATATGAACAAAGTGTTTACCCTGCCTTTGCTCCAGAAAAATGCACCAGATTGTTCCTCTGACGTCTTTCCAACAGAGAAAAACTGAGGAATAAAGACAAACAACAGGGCTCGGATGCCAGCAGAGCCCAGCATAGGCAGACATCACGGAAGGCTGCTGAAGCCTCCATAGCTGATGCAGATTGTGCTGGAAGCACCCGGAGCCAGTGCTGCTCCACACATCAGAAAAGAGGCAGGTAAGTGACGACTGTCTCCTCTCCTGGGAGCAATCCACTCCCTGGTGGAGTTTATCCTCCCCCAGGAATTCAAACCTATAAACACACAGCACAGGACACACATACCATGTCAAAGAAGGCCCTATCTTTACAGTGTTTGCTAGATTCAGCCAGCAAAATCCAGGTGGAAAAAAGTCCACAGAACTCTGAATCCTTTGTACAAACAATCTATTATGGAGATGGAAAAAGATGTAAGAGGACCTTCAGGACCAAGAAGAGTAAGTAGACCTGTGAACCTGAGGCCGGAGGCTTGGTTAGCTTCCCATTCAAACATCTATCAAAGAGTCACATGTAAGAAACTGTGAGCCCGACTACCGAGAACTGACAGGGCCGGCGAGATGGTTAAAGGTGCTTGCAGCTGATGCTGACGATTTGACCCCCAGGAACCATGGTGGAAGTAGAGACTGGACTTCTGCAAGTTGTATTATGACCTCTACATGCATGCTGAGTATAGTGACATTTCATTTGTATTTTAATAAATAAAACTTGCCAGGCAGTGGTGGCACGTCTTTAATTGCAGCACTCAGGAGGCAGAAGCAGGCAGATCTCTGTGAGTTCGAGGCCAGCCTGGTCTACTCTAGAGTGAGTTCCAGGACAGGCTCCAAAGTTACAGAGAAACCCTGTCTCAAACAAACAAACAAATAAATAAATAAATAAATAAATAAATAAATAAATAAATAAATAAATAAATAAATAAAGCTTGTCTGAAGATCAGAGATTAAAACAACCCCACTGGCCAGCCTTACAGACTAGGCAGTGGTAACAACACCTTTAATCCCAGCAGGCACACTAGCTTGCCATAGAAACCAGGCAGTACTGGTGCAACCTTAATCCCAGCCCCAGAGGAAGGAGACAGCTCTCAGACACAGTCTTGGTGTAGGAGGTGCTTCTTCATTTGTATTGCTTTCATTGGTTGAATAAAGAAAACTGCCTTGGCCTTTTGATAGGGCAGAAATCAGGTAGGCGGAGTAGACAGGATGGAATGCTGGGAGGAAGGGAAGTATGGCAGACGCCATGCTTCTCCAGCCCAAGATGGACACTGGTTAGACTCATGCCGGTAAGCCACATCCTCGTGGTGAATACAGATTATTAGAAATGGGCTGAATCAAGATGTAAGAATTGGCCAAGAAGAGGCTAGAACTAATGGGCCAGGCAGAGTTTAAATGAATACAGTTTCTGTGTAATTATTTCGGGTATAAGCTAGCTGGGACCAAAAGCAGGCCAGCGGCCGGGATCTGGGCAGAGGGACACAGCCCGCTCCTCCTAATGCAACACAGTCTCATTCTGAGATTCCTGGAGGCTGGATCACCATTTCAGACTGAGGTTGAGGTAAGAGCCAGTGGCTGACTGCTCTGCTTTTTGGATCTTCAGGTTAAACCCCAATTTCTCCCTCTGAGTTTTTATTCATCGTGCTTCAGCTGAGGTGTGGAACCTCATCTATAGATATGATTAGAGGCATGCACACACACAAGTACATGTAAAAAAAGACCTAAGTCGTTACTGTTCTGAGACATGGTAAATCAGGAAGTAACTGAGAAATGAAGTAGGGTCAGGGTATTTTGCAGAGGAAAAGGAATGTACTTGAATCAATTATATTAGTTGTGTGTGTTCGACTGTTTGTGGTAGGTACATATTGGGCCTAAATCATTCGGCCAAATTCATATTTGAAGCTTTTGATCACACACATGTGCCTGAGTCTCCATCACTGTGGCTACTCCTAGTGCTGATTTCCAATTCCTCATCCCACTTGGAGACACAATGAGTTTACTGGGGTTACTGGCAGGAGCATGGGTATGTATGAAGAATTACTGACTGGAGCATGGGTATGTATGAAGAATTACTGGCAGGAGCATGGGTATGTATGAAGAATTACTGGCAGGAGCATGGGTATGTATGAAGAATTACTGGCAGGAGCATGGGTATGTATGAAGAATTACTGGCAGGAGCATGGGTATGTATGAAGAATTACTGACTGGAGCATGGGTAACTGAAGGCAACAGCATCACCACAAAGCTCAGCCTAGCTGTGGACTTGGAAAAGCTGCCATCTTTGCATGATGTGCAGGCTACTCCACAGACTGGAGGGTCTCCTCCCTTCAGCCATCCTCACTGCTTCTGTAACCTTGGGGATGGAGGAGCCTTGTGAGTCTGGTCAGTTTCAGGAACTCCTAAGACTTGTGAGTTGTTTACTTCCTAAATATTAACCAGCCTGTCTCAAATCCCAGAAAACTGCTACAAAATATCCCCACCTTGCACTCACAAGCAGCACACCAAATACAAATGTGCATACAATACATGCACACATATGCAAGAAAGTAACCAAGAATGTCCATGCAAAGCCAAAGGAACAAGGGTTACCCTGCAACACAGGAAACTACTAAACAGCTGCTATTCCATTTCAGCCAAACACCATAAAAAGCACAGCCGGTTCCATTAGTAAAGGGTCTGTGGGGTCCTAGACGTCATCTGATCATGACAGGGCACCCCAACACTATCCCCTGACAAAGCAGTGCCAACAAAGTCCTGTGGAAAGCTGGGGCTTTTACCGCAACTCTGTGACAACTAGGAACACTTATCCAGCTGGGTCCTCTTCCCCAGACCCAGCTGGATATCTCCTTCCCCAGCTAGGCAACCCTTTCTCCAGCTGGGTCCCCCTTCCTCTGCTAGGTCCCCCTTCCCCAGCACTGCTGTCAGAGCACACTAGGTGGGATCTGCAGCTTGCTCACGTGCAGCAGTAGCAAACTTCATCCCTTTCTGTGTGACTGTCACCAGGAGGTGCAGAGTAGGAAGCCCACATCTGTATCCCCTTCCATCAGTGATTCAAGTCCCACCCACCAACACCAGCATTAGCGCAGATTGTCTCCAGGAACCAGTTCCCTGCCAGCCAGGCAGGAGCCACCAGCATTAGCACAGGTCAACTCCAGGAACCAGTTCCCTGCCAGCCAGCCAGGTGCCACCATAGAAGACAAAGTGGAAAGCCTTTGACAGTGCCATAAGCGGCTCCCTGTCCCCAAGTCAGGTTTCAATGACCTCAACAAGGAACCTGAAAGGCTGCCCAGCCCAGCAGTGAGGAGACAATGCCTCCTTCCCCATGCTAGTGTGGCGTCAGATGGCCTACAAGAGTAGGAATTTAACTGTCATCAGAGTCTTACAAGATGCCACCCAAGACGTTGTCTACATATTGAGTTTCAGTGCTCAAGATAAAAGCGCCCTGCTGTAAGTCAGCAGCAACTGGGTAAGTGTGGCTCCACCCAGCTGTGTACTTAGGGCTGCATTTCTGCCATGATGAGATGCCTCTTACAAAATGTCAGTGCCAGCACCATGAGATGGTTCAGTGGGGAGGCATGGTTCAGTGGGGAGGCATGGTTCAGTGGGGAGGCATGGTTCAGTGGGGAGGCGTGGTTCAGTGGGGAGGCGTGGTTCAGTGGGGAGGCGTGGTTCAGTGGGGAGGCGTGGTTCAGTGGGGAGGCGTGGTTCAGTGGGGAGGCGTGGTTCAGTGGGGAGGCATGGTTCAGTGGGTAGGCGCTTGCCAGGAACTCAAGACCCACATCAGTCACCAGAACATGCATGAAGGGGAGGACCAGATCCACAAAGCTGCCTCTGACTTCCACACACATGCCATGGCACATATGCACATGCAATCACTTACACACAGTAATAAAGTTTAAAGAAAAGATGAATGGGCCCTGCCTTTGCCACAATGCTTTCAGCTCATCTGATCTCAGAAGGCAGGCAGTGGGGGAGCTGGTTGGTACTTGGGGAAGAGAAAGGACCAATACTAACTAGAAGTCAGCAATCGCCCTTCTGCTACCCATTCATTCATGTCTTTAGTAGACATGGAAACACAGTTACATGGCCTGAAACAATTAATGCATCTCATTGTCCTGATTTTGCAAAATATTACACAATAGTGTACTGAGAGTTTAAAAAATAATTCTGCTAAAACCCTCAGCCTCTCTGACCACAACCACACAATAAAGTTACCGAGGGTGACTCTTTCTGTACAATGATGGGAGCGTTTCATAACCTGGAAAACTGAATAGCAAATCTGACACAGGCTGACAAACGGCACTTGCTTGCAGCCATAGCCTCTGCGCTCACTAACAATAAAGGCAATGTGTGCTTGGCTCTGCATTTAGACTTTTACATCTGGAGCTGCTGGTGTCAAGCGTCACCTCGACAGAGTCAAGAATTGTCTGGAAACAGGAAGGATTGGAAGAGCCCACAAACTGTGGGTGGAGCCAACCCCTGGCCTGGATCCTGGTCTGTACAGATGGAGAAGGAACAGAGCAGCCTAGAGTCATTGCTCTCTTCTTCCTGGCTGTGGATGATGTGAGGAGCGGCTTTGAGCCCCTAACCCTGGCTTTCCCACCATGACCTACTGTACCCTTGACTGTGAGCAAAAATGAACCCCTATCCTTAACTGTGACTGTCAGAGAATTTTATCACAGCAACAGAAACTAAGGTCCCATGCAAGTATGTTATTAATGAAACAATTCTAACTTCAGATATTAAAAAAAAAACAAGAGACAGCATTTAATACAGTAGGACCACAGCCAACAGTGGGTTTCAATGGCCCCATTCCATGATCCTCCATTGAGATCTCAAAGCTCTGTCTTGAGAGTGAGGGTGCTGCCTAGGTCAGAGGGCATTGCCTACTATGTACGAGCACCTGGATCCATGCCCAGCACAGAGTGAGTGGATGAATGATGGCTGGCTGGCTGGCTGGGTGGATGGGTGGATGAGTGGGTGGATGGGTGGGTGGGAGGATGGGTGG
>PVIU01035494.1:0-10261 GCA_004026605.1 Ondatra zibethicus | reverse complement strand
TCTCTCTCTCTCTCTCTCTCTCTCTCTCTCTCTCTCTCTCTCTCTCTCTCTGTGTGTGTGTGTGTGTGTGTTTGATCTTCTTGAACCCAGGACTGCCTTGGCTAGTGGTAGCAACTGGCAAAAACACTAGAGTGCTATTTATGGGCCACCATGGCCCTTACCTTTCCCCTGCCACAAAGCTCAGGCTGAAATATGATATAACGGAAGCTGTGAGTGCAGAGCCATATCTTGGTTTTCTTTGTTCCACCATCAACAGTTAACATCCCCCCCCACACACACACACAACAACAACAACACAGAATTTATTGTATGGCTAAAATGAGGAGGGGTACGTAAAGATATCTACGTAGTAAAAGCCTCCTTTCTCTCCTCCTGATAAATTTGGGGTGTGCTACTCTTTGAGACATATCGTAAAACGTTAGGAATATATTAACTCTCCAAGGATGAGGCACCACTTTACATAGCAAAGGGCCAATCAGTCATTTAATTTAATGTGGCCATTGACTCTGAGGAGTATGATCAGAACAAGAGAGAGGAAAGAGAGGCTTGGTGTGGCCAAAAGAGCAAGACAAAGCAAGAATTGTTGCTTTCCCTTTCCCACGGCGCTTTCCTGGTGTGCGGCTTCTCGTCAAATCACCCCTGCATTTCTTTCACAATTAAGTCAAATATTCACAGTTCTTACATTATTAAAATACATGACAAACTCACTTATGTTCAGGAATGTAAAACCAAAATCTTCAGCCTAATATGCCCACATGACGAAAAACTCCCAAGCAATGGCATTTCAAGTTCTCCCAAGTAATTTCCTAATTGGAATTTTGACTTGGGAGTGCAGAGAGACAACCAGATGTAAGCAATTTGGCTTTGTACCTTCATAAATCAAATGTGTTGAAATCTGAAGATGAATTTAGAGCATTTCCTAAAGTGGCATGCTGTGGTGCAGATTCATGGCATCCGTGAAGTTGGGGTACCACATTTATAGCCCCAGCTGATTGTTTTCCCCCCAGACCCTCATGAAATAGTTTGCAGAAACCCAGTGCCATGCCAGGCACTACTAACAGGCATTAAAGACAGAAGCAGTGAGAAAAGACTAACAGAAACCAGCAAGGAGGATTCAGAAAGCTCTTTAGCAAAGGAAAGTTTATTTTTCTGGATCAGGTCATAGTAAAGCACTTACATGAATTGCAACACTTGCCAGTGAACATTAAAAAATGCACATTTGATACATTCACTACTTAATGGATTTCATAATGTATTTTAGGGGGCAGGAAAACTGTCTCAGTCTTTGAGCAAAAAAAAATAGCATTATGTAAATAGTGTTGTTAATCTTTCAAGTATGAGGAGGGCCTGAACTGTTTAAAAGACATTTGTTCCCTACCCTAAACAGCTAGCTAGTCCTCTGGGCTACTTGGATTCTCCCACACAGGAGTCATTTCTCAGTTTCCCAGAAGAGATCAACATAGAGGCCAGTGCTGGGGATGTACTTCAATTGGTTGAGTGTTTCCCCTACAGGGACAAACTTCTGCATTTTATCCCCAGAACTAGCATAGTAGTGCATGCCTACATCCCAATCCTAGCACAGAAGAGACAAGAGGATCAGAAGTTCAAAATCACCATCAACTACTAGGGCGTTTGATGCCAACATGAACTAACGATTTAGTCATACACAAATGAGAGCACACCCTTGATTTTAGGGACTCAGGCTGAAGCAATTATCTTAGACATCTTGATGAATGTAAAATGGTGCTTGATTAGGGCCTAGGAAAGAAGATGATTTTCTATTACAGCACTTCAAAGGACTTACTTTCAAACTTTGGCCAAATTGCTTACTTCATTACAATTCCATTCCCTCGTCTGTACAACAAATGCAACTGTACACACATATATGTACACGTAAACATGCATATACACATGTGATACACACACAAAGTCACACACACAGATTTTAAATAAGAGAAATAAAATATAATATTAGGGTTTTCATGTTTATATTAATATTCTAGTAGAAGAAAAATATTCCTCATGTTTATTGTATTTCAAAAGATCATGATCTCATATCAAATATCAGCAAAGCAAATGTGAAGATAAAAGTTGATTCTACTAGAGCCTAAATTGCAGGAGATTTTATCCAAGATTTTATCAGGGACCAGAAACAAACCAAATGATTCTGCCAAGTAAGAATAAAAAGCATCTGTTGTAGTCTGCCTGAGCAGAAATTGGAGCCATTGCTAGACTCATAGTGAATTGCCAGGTAGAGCTAGGAAGGTCACATGATTAAGAAGAAGCTGGAAACTGAATGTGAGCCTGTCTCATTCAGATGCTCTGCACTCTCCTACACACTATCTCCATAGATGGTTGACTTAAACCCAAGGTTGAAAGACAAACTATACAATTTACAATGTGAAAACTAGACATAGAACTTAATAGAAACTCTAGAACACATGATGGATTGATTTATTCACTTTGCTTTGTAGCCAATTTCTTTGTCTTCACATTATCTTGTCCTCTCTTGATGAATCTAGCTTGATTATTTGTTTATTGTTTAATACCCAAATACCTTTAAAGATGGCTCCAAACAAGCTTACATTGCCTTGACTTTTAGGAGTCCTGGTTCCTTTTCTAGAGTTCCAGAAACTTCTAGCCTGAGTTTACTGAGTGCCTATGAAAAATAATGACCTGATTATCTCTCCCATTCCCAAGTCTCTTCCTGAGATAGCGGCTACAATGGTTTCTATAATTGCTTCATCTCCCCACACAGAAATTTAGGGCTTATTCTTAATTTATTCATAAAGATTAAGCTTTATTTTGATAGCCTTATGATACTGCAAACATACCCCATGTTAATCCAATATAGTTAACATTAAAATAACACTCCAGCACCTTAACAAAATAAAATTCCAATCACTTATCGTGTACTTTCTACATCTTCGTGCTGTTACCTAATGTCCTCTTCGTCCTCTGAATAAACATTATCTTCATTTTAGAGCCAAAAATGTGGGCCAAATAGGTAATTTAGAAATTGGCTTGTAAAGAAATTTTCCAAATGGGTCAACTAGTAAGGTATGAAAGCATAATGCAATCTTTTCAAAACTTGGTTTCAAAGACAGGGTCTCCTTTATGTTATGTAATCCATTAGCAAAGACATTAATACAACCTGCCACACATCTAGGCTCAGAGGTTATTACTGACCCAGTGGCAATATTGTGTCACCCGTTGCTCAATACTGTATCTCCAGTGCCATGTTTGCTTTCAGCTTTATAGGATAGTTCAGTTATCTATTTTCAATGTCTAAGGGACTTGAACCCAAACTTCACTGCAATTTTAAGTCTTACTCAAATCATCCCTATACTCTGTTACCATTATTTACAGTTATCCATGAAACATCAGTATCAAGCCTCTTCTTCACCAGTCTTCAATACAACCTTGCATGGTGCTGCCTAGTACGTTAGTGTTAGGCTTGAAACAAAAAAGTTATTTTCTGAGCTCTGAGACTCCTACATTGATACTGTCTGGCTAAATATTTAGTAAGATATATTATATATATAATCTTTTCGTGAAGGCTATAATCTCCTAGAAAACAATGAAGGATCCCGTCACTTGCCTTTCAACACTGCTTGGGATCCACTGAGTATTTCATAAATATTCTCTCATGTAGTTTAAGCTAGGTGCTATCTATAATTTATAGCAATAAATGGAAAAGTAGAAAACAGTATAAAATTGATCATGAAATCCATGACAACCAAATTAACTCTAGTACAGAAGAATTAAGGCAATTATTAGAATTGAATTGGAAGTTAGGGGAAAATCTAAGAAGGATTTGATAGTACTGTTATGGATTCCTTGAGATCTCATGAAAATACTTCGTTAAAAATACCCCAAAGTACCTGCAGGACATTTTGAATTAAAAAGAACCAGAAGCAATGGAAGAACTGGTTCCAGTGTGCATACTGCATCTGTTGAAGCTGCTGGAATCAGAAAGCACCTGTGCAACTGCCCATGGTATGGTCCTAATCAGCATCATGGAACTGGAGAGGAATCTTGCTCTATGTGTGTTCCATTCATTTGTATATAACAGGGATTTTGAAAACCAGGAATCCTATGATTTCCCATGCAACCGTTTTGAACAAAGGCGGCATGAACTACCCATGAAGTTAATTTGGGTTTATGGGTCCTTTTTACTTTGAAAGTGGTGCAATCTTAATAAAGCACCTAAACAGCCAGCATGCAAATTGCTCAAGCTGAATAACATTTCCAGAGAATTCCAGGAGAGGAATCATGGGTCATAGCAGCTACCAAATGCCCCTAAAGTCCATGGTTTATGGAGCATTTCCAACTCTCTGTATCATTTGATCTCCACCAGCTTTTGTGATCATTGTCACACTGCCTTCTTTCCTGATGAAGAAATTAAAACTAAAAGAAATTAACAACTTTCTCAAAATCACAGCCGAAATATATTAGGAAGTGCGGTTCGTGAACCTGGTCTTTTAAATGCAGATGTGATTGCACTCATAATGTGGGCAGTTTATTGACTTTGTTATATGTTAGGATCACCACGAATTCAGTTAAGTGCAGACACTGAAGCAAGGACGTCTCAACTGCATTGTGGTGTATGGATTGTACATCTTCTTTGAGGAACACTACCTTATTGTGATGGTTAATCCTAATTGTATTAGTTAAGCAATACCTAGGCGATTATTAAAACACACCTCTGAGGAGCTATCAGATTGTTTCCAGAGAGTGTTGGTGCATGAAATCTGTGACCATTAGTGGATACAAAGTTTCAATAGGTTACTGTGAGGTGGTACAACTTCCTGCCTGACTGGAAGAAGGAAGTCACTAGCGGTCTGTACTTAGAAACCTGTCATTGTTTTAGCCCCTTCCTGTATTCTGTTTACTCTGCTCCTTGTTAGCTGCTCTACTCAGCTTCCTGACTGCCGTGAAGTGGGAAAGCTCTTTTCCTATATGCTTCCGCTGCCATAACATTCTGCCCAAGCTCCTGGAAATAAATGGCCGTGCCCAGACCACCCTCCCCCGCCCCTTAAACTGTGAGCCAAAATAAGTAATTCATAATTGCCTAATTGGAAATATTTGAAAAATAGCATGCCTAATGGAAGGCAACATATTTTAAAAATAATTTAATTCAACAAATAATTTAAATTTACTGCCATATAGTGTTTGGGTTAAGTGCAGAACAGCATATGACAGAGATGGGTCTAACTGGGCACTGAGTGTTTTTGTAAGATATTAAGAATGTACAGGCAATCCTTGAACAATGAGAAGCTGAAAGTATGCAGTGTTGTAAGACTGCAGCGAGGGGAAGCATGTTTAATCAAGCTAACTAGGTGAGTCTGACCTTGTGGTTCCTTAAAATAAACTGAGCAATTGCCTGTAATAAAGCTTTGACTAGTAGTTATGCTGGGTGTTCAATTTGGTTTGGTTGGGGGTTTTGTTTTGAGAAATAGATATCTCATTATAAAATTGTTGTCTCAAAAACCTCAAAATTATGAAGGCATATTGAAGTTAAAACACTGTAAGCAGGGATTGCGCTTCCATTTCCCAGCTGCCTGGCCCTGAATAATCACACAAAAACTATATTAATTACAACATTGCTTTGCCAATGGCTCAGGAGTATTCCTAGCTAGCTCTTACATCTTAAATTAACCCATTTCTATTAATTTATGTATTGCCACAAGGCTGTGGCTTACCAGTAATGTTCTGGCATCTTTCTCCTTTGGCAACTACATGGCGTCTCCTTGACTCTGCTTACTCTCTCTCGCTTTCTCTCTCTGCTTGGATTTCCTGCCTGGCTTTACTCTGCTAAGCCATTGGCCAAAACAGCTTTATTCATCAACCAATATAAGAAACACATATACAGAAAGACATCCCACATCAAAACACAACATAACAACAAGCAAAAAAAGAGTCTCTTCCTGTTCATTCATTTTTACCACCTTGGTGTTATTTAGGAAGCTACTATTTCACGGATTTGAAGAAAAGATCACCCTTATCTCTTTTTTCATATATCTATCTTTAAGTATTGACTTGTTATCTCTCAGTTTAGAAAATATGTTTTTTATTAATAGGAAGGGCATGTATTGACAAAATGTTGCAGCAGCAGATCTTAATCTGTGGGTTGTGATCCCTTGGGGGAGGTCACATATCAGGTATCTTGCATATCAGATATTTGCACTGCAAGTCATAACAGTAGCAAAATTATAGTTATGAAATAACAAAAATTATAAGATAATCTTATGGTTTGGGTCACCACAACATGAGGAATGTATTAAATGGTTGCAACATTAGGAAGGTTGAGATTCACTGTGTTACAGCTAAGGCTTCTAACATATAAAATGTGATGAAGAAATGAATCTTTCAGTGAAGACTGCTACCAATCCTTGGTGAGATCTTCTTGGTGTAGACTTGCTTTTGAGGGTAATAGAACAAGGAAGGGTCTGACAGAACAAGGTCCTACTTGAATTCCTGCTGAGGCTATAACTGGCTACAGATCTTGAGGGCCCAGGCTACAAGGAGGGTGCATGTGCAAAAAGTGTCTGTGGGTTCTATTGTCCTTAGACAATATTTAGCATTGTGGTGTCTACAGAAATTGGCAGAACAAACTTGGAAATCCAGAAGTCAGCCTCTCCAACCACACCATTCAAAGATTCTCTGAAAAGCGCTATTCCTGAGAAGGTTGTTTACCTAGTACAACTTGAATAAGTACAATTTTAAAATAAAAGTTTAAAAGTCTTGGCTTTACCAAGAAGAAAAGAATGTTTACAAGAAAAGAGGGATGAAAGGCAATGTATCCATTCCTTTCATTTACTCCTTCTCTCTTTATTTTGTGGATAAATGTAATTATACAGAAGTTCCTGGGAGAGAGAGAGAGAGAGAGAGAGAGAGAGAGAGAGAGAGAGAGAGCTTGAAAATACATAAGGCAAGGAGTAGTGATGAGTTCATGGCTTGGGAAAGCTGAAGGAGAAGGAGACTGGAGTTCAAGAATGGTACAGGCAAGAGAATAAGATGCTACCGGATATGGAGATGGATATTAAACATTCCCATCTACTGATTTTTCATACTCATTCTGGGTTTCATTAAATGAGTGGGAGAGAAAGAAAAATCAGTTGTGGAGTTTTAAATATTTCAAGTGAGTAGTCTCAAGTTCTCCAGGAAAATGTGAAGATATTAGTAGAAAAATGATGGATGATTTAGGAACAAAAATGCTATAGAAAATAAGATTTGGCATGCATTTAGGGCCCCTCAATTGGATATTATACAATATTGAAGCTAAAGGCTTGATTATAAAATTTTAAGTTGAACCCGTGTAGGAATGTAACTAAAGGGTACAATAAAGGGATGGTAGATATAAAATTAATAAATAATGTATTCATATAAAACTTAAAGGATATTCTAGTTTAATGTCTGTTACTGTGATTAAAAAATACCCCAGCAACAAGCAACTTCTGAGGAAAAGGGTTGATTTTTAGTTCCCAGTTCCAAGTTCCAGCCCATCACTGTGGGGAAGTCACAGAGGCAGGAGCATGAGACAGTGAGTCACGTCACCTTGGCAGTCAAGATGAGGAGTGACGCCTCCATTCACTTGCTAGCTTACTAGCGTGCTAGTACTCAGCTGCTCTCTGAGACAGTCCAGGACCCCCAAGATCAGGGAATGGTTCTACCCACACTGGGATGGGTCTTCCCATATCAATTAAGGCTATCAAAACAATTCCCCACAAAACAAACCCGCAGGGCACCCTGATACAGACAATTCCTGTACTGAGACCCTCTTACCAGGTGGATTCTGGCTTGCGTCAAGTTGAAAATTAAAACTGTCACAAAGATGCTTGTGGAATGGACTCACAGGCAGGAGGGTAGAAGCCTAGCATCTGTGCTAATTTTCAGCAATTAAAAATGTCCAGGAAGCAAGTGACAATATGGAGGAGGCTCAAAGGAGAAATTCAGATTGAACACGATTTATTGTAGGAGTAGAAGAGATCAAATGTGACTCTAATGCAGTCTAATAACAATGGTATGGGGTGAAGAGTGATTACTGAAGACACAAGTGGAAAGCATGGAAGAACGTGACCAAACGCTGACGCAGCAGCAGTAAACGCCTGCCCATTAAGGGAAAACTACCCTCTGGTGAAGGAAATGAAATCTTGGGCTAAGGTGGAGAGAGCTAACATCCCAGCTGGGCTGGTCAGACATCTAGCGAATGACCACCCTCAGGAAGGTGAGACCACCGCTATAAAACTGGGTTCACCTTAAGCCATGCTAGAGCGAGAGGCAGGATAAGTGGTCCCTTCAATAAGAAACCGCACTTTTCTTTCCCATGATTCCCACCTCCTGGCGCAACTCTTTATAGAGACATAGCCAAGCTGCTTCTTAAGTCTGCTGACTTTTATGAATTTCTCAGAAAAGCTTAACTTTTCTTGTTCTTCTACTTCTTCTCCAACTGTGGGCTTTCTTACCCACTATCTAAAGCCCCTCTTCCTGTCATAGGACTTCCTGTGGTCACGTGACTGCCTGTCGCCCTGGGACTGATCTCCATGCCCAGCTGAACTCAAACAGCATGGCTGTTTATTTTTCCTTTTCTTCGCTTTTTCTCTAGGCAACTGCAAGATTTACGACTTTTTTTAAAAAAAAATTAAATTAAATTTTTTTTAAAATTTAAAAATTTTTTATTTATTTTACATACCAACCACAGTTCTCCCTTCCTTCCCTCCTCCAGCTCGCTACCTCCCTCCATCCTATCCCCATCCACCACAAAGGGTAAGGGTCCCATGGGGAGTCAACAAAACTTGGCACATTAAGTTGAGGCAGGACCAAGCAAGGCATCCCGCCTTAGGGAATGAGCTCCAAAAAGCCAGCTCATGTATCAGGAATACATCCTGGTCCCACTGCCAGAAGCCCTACCAACAGACCAAGCCACACAACTGTCACCCACATTCAAGAGGGTCTAGTTCAGTACCATGCAGGCTCCCCAGCTGCCGGTCCAGAGTCTGTGCGATCCCAAGAGCTAGGGTCAGCGGTCTCTGTGGGGTTTCTTCCGACATGATCTTGGCATACCCCCCCAAAGCCCCCCCACCAGCCCCGTTCATGCAAGCCAACCTTTTCTTAACTCTAATAAAATTGCCCAGGAACCTCCCTTTTAGTCTATTCTTGTTTTTTCATTGTTATTATTAATGAGAAGAAACCCGAACTTCTTTGGTATCATCTGGTGGCCATGAAGGGATGTGCCAAAATAACACTGGGGCTTGAGGTAAGGAAGAGAATAAATGGAATAGAATAGAAGCAATTTTATTTTTTTAAAATCCTTGATGTATATCAATAAGAAAAGAAAGCCACGTACAATAAAAGCAAAGAAATCCCAGATCAGCCGCAGTGTGTGCTGTGAACCATGGCTGGTGAACAATGAGCAGCCACAGTGAGAGCTTATGAATAGACGTGGAGTGCTGTTCTGTTCGAGTCAGTTCAGGACAAAGCTGTTGTTAGTGGACTCGGCATCCAGTTCCCATCCTTTTCTGTATTCAGGTTTGTATTGCAAGGATGGAAAGTAAAATAATAATAATTAATAATAATAATAAATTGCTAAAATCTCTTAGATTCCTTTAGATCCTGTGTTCTGAATAACATCTACATTGTGACAGTGAAATGTACACAAGGTGTGTAGGGGACAGAAGGGGGCCAAGGACATGCCTGGCGACCATCCTTGAAGACTCTGCTGGGCTAGACTTTTAGAGTCCCATTTATTTGTTTCCTAGGCCCCTCATTCTAAAATTTACAATATTTCACAAATGTTATCTACATGGAATTGTATAGTAGGTTTGGAATGAAATAGTATTTTAAACAAGATTTGTTTTCTCCTAACATTTTTTTTTAATTGCAGAAAGTGAAATAGTGTGTACAGATGATGTCTTGTGCCTGGCTATGAAAACAGTTTATAAAGAAAGTATCTGTATATTTAGTTCCAGATTTATTTAAAGTTCAGGAGTGACTTGGCAATAACCCAACAAATTCTAAACAACAAAACCCAGGTAATTATCCAATAGAAAACAATTCTGGAGGCCTGCTTTTGGGACCGGGATCCTCGCCCAACCAGCTTCCGCGGATTCATCTGGACCCTGTCCCGGCTGCACCTGAGCTCGGCCCACCCGGGCTGAGGCCTTGGGGGAAGGGTGAGTCCCCTGCTAGGGGGCCTCCTTTGTCCCACGGAGCCGAGCAGAGAGGAGCTGGCAACCCTCAGTAGGCCTGCTTTTGGGAC
>PVIU01035493.1:0-10256 GCA_004026605.1 Ondatra zibethicus | reverse complement strand
ACCACCACCACTACCACTACCACCACCACCATCCCATGCCCCCCCACTCCTACACCTTACCCCCACCCTCACCTTGGCTCCTACAATCCCTCTTCTCTCTCCTCGACAGGATTATCCATGCTCAGTCCAATGTTTGACTATGAGTCTCTGAATCTGCCTTCATCAGTCACTGGATGAAAGATTCAGATGACAACTAACTTAGTCACCAATCTGATCATAGAGAGTTGCCAGTTCATACACTGCTCCCAGGAATCTTAACAGGGCTATCCTTGTAGACTCCTGGGAGTTTTGTTTCTACCTGACCCCAAAATGCACCCCATTTCCAGTCATCTCTTTCATTATTCTCCCCTCCATCCACTCCCAACTCAATCCCTCAAGTTTCCATGCACACCAACTCCCAGTTTACCTAAGAAATGTCTTCTGTTTCCCCTTCCTAGGAATATCCAGGCATCCCTCCACTTGGGCTCTCCTTGCTATCTAGCCTCTCTAGATCTGTGGATTGTAGCATGGTTATCCTTTACAGTTAATGTACACTTATGGGTAAGTGCATAACACGTTTGTCTTTCTGAGTCTGGGTTACCTCACTCAGGATGATTTTTTTTTCTAGTTATATCTATTTGCTTTCATACTTGATGATGCCATTGTTTTTAACAGCTTATTGATACTCTATTGTATAAATATACCACATTTTCTTTATCCATTCTTCAGTTGAGGGGCATCTAACTTGTTTCCAGATTCTGGTTATTACCAATAAATCTTCTATGAATATACTTGAGCAAGTATCCTTATGGTATGATTGGGCATCCTTTGGGTATATGCCCAAGAGTGGTATTGCTGGATCTTGAGGTAGATTGACCCCCAATTTCCTGAAAAATAGCCATATTGATTTCCATATTGACTGTACAAGTTTGTACTCCCACTGGTACGGGAGAATTGTCTGTATTCTCTCAATCATGATTTAAATAAACGCCAATTGGCCATTAGCCAGGATGTATAGGTGGGACAACCAGAGAGGAAGTAGAGGCGGGGCAAGGAGAATAGGAGAATTCTGGGAAGCAGGAAGCTCTCTCAGCACTCCTGCCCAGACCACTGAAGAAGCAGGATGTGACCTGCCCCGCTGAGAAAGGTACTGAGCCATGTGGCTAACATAGATAGGGATAATGGGTTAATATAAGCTACAAGAGCTAAAGGGAGGCCTGAGCTAATGGGCCAATCAGTTTTATAATCTATGTAGACCTTCTGTGTGATTCTTTGGGACCTAATGACTGTGGGACCTGTTGGGAGGACAGAACCCAAGTAGGCTCTCATGCTACATCCCACCAGCAATGTAGCTTCCTTTGCTCTACATCCCTGCCAGATAAGCTGTCATTTGTGGTTTTGGTGTTAGCCATTATGACAGGTATAAGATGGGATCTCAGAGTTGTTTTGATTTACATTTTCCTGATGCCTAAGGATGATGAATATTTCTTTAAGTGTTTCTCATTCATTTGAGATTTTTCTGTTGAGAATTCTCTGTTTAGGCCTGTATCCCATTTTTAAATTGGATTATTTGGTTTTTATGATGCCTAGTTTCTTGAGTTCTTTATATAGTTTGGAGATTAGTCATCTGTCAGATGTGGGGTTGTAAAGATTTTTCCCAGTGTGGAGGCTGCCATTTTGTCATATTGGCAGTGTCCTTTGCCTTAGAGAAATTTTTCAATTTCATGAGGTCCCATTTATTAATTGTTGATGACAAAAGAAATTGGAGAAGATATTAGAAGATGGAAAGATTTTGTATGCTCATGGTTTAGTGGGATTAACATAGTTTAAATGGCCATCTTGCCAAAGCAATCTACAGATTGAACACAATCCCCATCAAAATTCTAACATGATTCTTCATAGATCTTAAAGGAACAATACTAAGCTTCATATGGAAAAACAAAACCCAGGATAGCTAAAACAACCCTGTACAATAAAAGAACTTCTGGAGCTATCAACATCCTTGATCTACTACAGAGCTATACAGCATGGTGCTGGCATAAAAACAGACATATTTATCAATGGGATTGAGTCAAAGACCCAGACAAAACTTCATATACCTACGGACACTTGACTTTTGACAAAAACCCCAAAACTAGACAATGGAGAAAAGAAAGAATCTTCAACAAATGGTGTTGGCATAACTGGATGTCAGTATATAGAAAATGAAAATAGATCCTTATCAGTCACTCTGCACAAAACTCAAGTCCAAATGGATCAAAGACCTCAACATAAATCCAGCTACTCTGAACCAGGTAGAATAGACAGTGGGGGATAGCCTCAATTTATATTTCTAAAGTTCTATTAATCAAAAATAAAGCCCTAAAGTCTAGTTGACAGCAAACTACAGGACATGAGTAGTGCTCAGAAAAGGAATGACCATAACCTAGTCCCAAATGAGTTACATCTTTTGGTTTTGTGGGCCAGTGAGTTCCCAAAATATTACCGATGATTGTCAGTGCTCTTATTAACGTTCCAAAAACTCAAAAATATGACACTGTCACTGAAGGTACCACATAACTGGGCCATAGAACATGGAGATACCAAACTGGTCCTTACCTGAGAACTTCATCCGTACTGAATACCTAAAATATTAGTATGGGAAGGAGGTATGCATGCTCCTGATAAAGAAAAGTAATCATCAGTCTCATCTAGGTGTGAACCCTGTTAGCTGCAAAAGAAACCTGCCTGACAAGATATGCTTACTGGTGCCATAGTGGCATGAATGTTGTGAGAGAAACCAATGACTTTCTGACTGAATGTAAAGTCTTCATAGGTGAAACTGATACCTGACACTGTTGTCAGGTAAAGAACTTTTGTCTAAGCACATCATGACCCTAAAAGAGAGCATGTTACTATTATTCTGATAAACAGACATAGCATCAAACCAAGGAGTTTTACATTTGTGAATTTGCATATATAAGATAAAGTGTGATAAAACACTGTAGAAATTAGGTCATAATCTGATTTTCATCAATCACATTATTAGAGATTAGAAATGTGAAGAATAGAAGCAAAAAATTTGTAAATCATCATGCTGATAACAGAGAGCAAAATGTATTAGGTGCTTGTAAGAATTTTTCGAAGAGTTTTTTTTCTAATAACTTTTCAAGACCTTTCAGGATTTTCCAAGAATATTTATTCTTCAGCTGACCAAAATGGAGTAGAAACAAGTATACATAAGAATGGAAGAAATATATTAGATATAGTTAAATCAAGCATGTTCATTATATAATACCTTTAAAGTACAGGCAGCATGCATTGTATAATGTGTCAAATATATGATAGCATGTTATGAAAGAGAATATTATGCTACTGTTTAAAAAAATGTTGTTCCTGCCTGTGGAAAAGGTGACAGAAAGAGTGTAAGAGCCAGAAGAAATGGAAGACACATAGAAAATAAGGTCCTCTAAATCACCATGATCAAAGCTCAGATAAACTCACAGACACTGAGGCCAAATGAATAGGGCCTGCATGATTGTGAACCAGAAGGGGTCATAGACCTAAAAGGGGAAGAGTGGACACATCCCCATCCCTAACTCCAAAACAATGTCCAACTGATAACCACTTGTAAATGAATACTTAGCTTCTCTAAAGGAGCTGCCGCTTCCCAAACACACACCTAAACTTACACGGCATTTAAATCTACCTTGTTGGAATTTCTGTTATTCATGCCGGAATCTACTTAACAGCCAGATACTAGATAATACACTGGAATCACTAATGTGTAACAACCAGGAATATGTTATCTTTTTTTAAGTATGAGAATTTTGTGAAAATAAAAATGCATTTTTTACATTCACATCTGTTGTGAATTATGTGTATCCACACTGTCCTGATTCTGCACACACAGAGAACATGATGAATGTCTGTTCCATGCCGAGGAGGCACGTCTGAGTCCTTTCTCTTCCAACTTGGCAAAGATCGTTTTTCTTTTTTGACTTCCCACATTAACTGTTTTTAACTCATTAGTCTGGCACACTATGATCATAAGTAATATGGAACACATTCTATACCTTAAGAACTTGCCATAAAAATCATAAGCAGAGAGAACATTTCCAAAACAGTCTCTCCAATGGATCTAAGCCAGATATGACCCAACTGGTCAGGAATTACTCACAGAAAACTGCCTTTAGTTTCTTATTTCTCAAAAACCTCATTTTCAACATGTTCTTTTACTAGTGAAAAAGATATAAATGAAAGTGTAGGTAATTCCTTTTATTCAAGTAATATTTTTCTGGAAGATGTTTAATAATTGAACTTGCACTAGTATACACTAATATGAGATGGTCTGATTTTTAAGGAGACCCAGATGTAAATGTTTAAGAGTGGTAAAATGTAATGTCTGACCTTGTTATTTCTCTAAATCTTAAGCTATTAAATAACAGAGCTCATCAAAACTGGAATAATAGATATTACATAAATCATTAATCTCATCTGTTTTTATGAGTGTACAAATACTATCACTTAATTGTGTGTGTTGTGATGTACAAAGATATGGCAGAACATCTAAAACGTGAATTAAAGAACAGCTACAGACAGTGGTTAACTCAAAATGTTTTAAGCCTCCCAAACTTTCTTCATGGAAGGTTAGATAATCTTTTGGTTCTGCAATCAATTAAATAGACATTTAAGTTCTAAATACCAGTTTAGAATTTAAAAGCCAGACAATTATTAGGTTTATTTGTTCAATTTTTATTGACTGGAAGTATGTTATTGATTGCTGGCCTTATAAAGTTGTAAAAATTTGTGAACATTTTGCACATAAAATTAAAAGAATCAGCTTGTACCAAAATATTTTAACACTATAGATTGCACTTTTTCCTCTATTTCAAGAGGAATTGTAAGTTTCAATATAGTCACGTCAGAAAGTGAAAAACTGTGAATCAAAGCGGTAGTTGCTTTCTTATAATGCTGGACTAAGAATTCTCTATCTTACTTAGTTACTGGCAGGGCATTTGCTCTGCTTTCGTCCAGGACCCTAGCTGCCGTTTCTTCCCTTCCTCAGCTCTCACCATCATGACAGGGGAAGGGGTGCTGTAGATGACATGCCCAACCGTGATAGCCATCTTGCCAGCATGGGAGAAAACAATCTGTTGTCAAGAAGGGAACCACTTAGCAGTGGAGTTGGACCTCCAAGGTGTCCCTGAACACTTCCTGCTCATAAAGTTTTAAGTTCCAAATGAGCTGGTGTAGATCTTTTATAATTTTTTCAAATTGATTGTGTTTTCTGTTACTTTTAAGAGGAAGAGCTTGCAATGGAACAATATAATTGACACAGATTGAGACATCCTAAAAATTAAAAAAAAAGCCATATATACTTACATTTTATCATAAAGCAAAGTGAAAGGAGAGTCAGGAAATTCAGGTTTTGATTCCATGTGTAGTATCATCAACACTGAAGATGCAATAGTTTTTTTGTTTTGTTTTGTTTTGTTTTTTTTGCTGTTGTTGCAACAACAAGTACACAGGTAAAGAAAGAAAGATTCACTCTTGGCTTGTGACTTCAAAACTTTCAGGGCACAGTTGGTAAATGTGGGTATTTCTAGGTTGTGGTGAAGCAGAACACCATGGTGATGGAACAGAGCAGCTTACCTCCCTGCAGAAGGAACCAATGAGAAAGAGGCGTGAAGATGTAGCCTCCTTACTACAGATGGGCTTCACCTGCTAGTTTCTTTACCTCGCCATTACATCTTCAGGTCATGAGTCCATCAAGGAATTAATCCATCTGCTGGATCGTAGCCTTGAGAATTCAACGTCTTTTCAAGAACTCAGCATCAATCACACCCCCAGTACATGAGCTTCTGTGAGAACCTTCATATCTCAGTCCTAACACTAAATAAGAAGAGATAGGGATTCAAGAAGAAACTGTCTCACTTCAGAGACATGAGATGACTAGAGAGAAAGAAGCTGCAACAAGTAATTTTTAATACAATATTGTATGCATATGTGTACAAGATTTATGACTAAGTCACAGAAGAGAGATAGTCAAAATAGCTTCTGAGAGTATCCAAGAAAACCAGCCATGGCAAAAGTGAAGAAACTAAGATGTTTTGACATCCAAACAAAAGCAATGGGCTATTGGTTTGTGTTATTGTGGAGTTTGACAAGGGTTCAAGTTGGATATGGTTGCAGAGATAGACCAGGGAATGGGGATAAGCACCTTCCTCCATGAGAAGTTAAAGCTTCCAGACAGGAAATTTGGAAGGAAGAGTATTTTTAGTGATGTTTAACAAATAAATAAAAGCCAAACTATTGACTTCTATTGAGATCAACAAAGAACATGGCATTCACCACTGACTGGTAGGGGAGAACAATTATTAAAAATAAAAATCTCTGAGATACGGAGAGATGGCTCAATAGTTAAGAGCATGGTTCCTTTCCCAGAGGACCCAGGTTCAATTCCCAGCATCCACACAACAGCTCACAACCATCTGCAACTCTAGCACCCAGGTATCATCTAATGCTCTCTTGGCCTCCACACTCATCAGATATGCCTGTGGTGTACAGAGTATGTGTGGGCAAAACACCCATACACAATAATAAATAAAATTTAAAACAGTCTTTGCAGGTGAAGGGCTCTTTAGTTTGACTTCATTACTTAACTACAATGATTTGTGGTTGTGAATTTAAGATAGATCATGTTTGTTTTGTTTAAACAGGAGGGAGAATGACATATCCAACAGAATAAAGATACACTATATGTTGTAGAGATCGACAAGATGCTAATCTGCAACAGGAGAAGTCAGTCTTTGTAGAAAGTGAAGGAAATACACCATGCAATAAGGGACAGGCTTAGAGACAGGTTGAATTATGGTTAGGTATAAAGGGCAAAGGTGTTTTTAAAAGTGAGTTTAAATGTAGTCTCTTAATCTTCAAGTTAGAACATTAGTGAAAAGCACACTTAGTTGCCAGGAAGGTCATTAATTCCTAGCTATCACTTTTTATTATTTGGATTATTTTGTCTTATGTCTTGCCATGTGTAGAACACTGAGGAGCTGTAATGGGAGGCTTAGTATTCCCCAGTCTGAGCAAGACTTTTTCAGTATTCTGCACTGGAATGCATCTGCCCAGGTGACTACCTGCCTGGCTACACTGTACTCAGGTCTAGAGTCTATCAGGATTTGTCCTTACATTTCAGACACACTTCATGCATAGTGTTGCCTTGTGCTACCTGTGATATCCCACAGTGCAATGAAGTCAGCTATATTTCACAGTCTATTTCATAAAAGTGTACTGAAGTTTAGAGTAACACATACCATTTTCACTGCTAGAACCGATGACTGAACTACATCTTTGTTGAAGTCATTACATTGCATTCCTTTAATTTTGCAGGTTAGTCACTTTAACAACCAATGAATTCTATATTATTTTACAGATAGGATCACATAACCACAGAGAACTTTAGCAACACCATGATATTAAAACAAAGTAGGTGTATTTTAATACACGTTTAAGGGGTTAAGACACTGGGAATAATTAGTTTTCTTCTCCATGAAAATATAATTCAGTTACAATATGTACTCTGAGTAACACATACCAGCACAGAAACATCTGAGGAACTTAGTACATTTAGAAGTGTAACTAGA
Source organism: Ondatra zibethicus (assembly GCA_004026605.1). Taxonomy (NCBI): domain Eukaryota; kingdom Metazoa; phylum Chordata; class Mammalia; order Rodentia; family Cricetidae; genus Ondatra; species Ondatra zibethicus. The sequence goes on along the minus strand of PVIU01035493.1, from coordinate 2,649 downwards.
GCCAATAACTATTACTGACTAGTTCATCACAGTCAGAACAACCAGTGGTTATTTAACTTGTGCTTTGGGAATATAGATTTTAAGAAAAACAAACAGGGTTTTTTTTCTGTGTTGCCCTGACCATCCTGAACTAGGCTGGCCTGGAACTCAAAGATTTGTCTGCCTCTGCCTCCTGAGGACTGGAATTAAAAGTGTATGCATGGTTGGGGAGATGTATTTATAAAAATTTAAAATATATTAAAAACATTTTATCTGCAATATGTTAGATCATATTCTTTTAAATCATGAGCCAATTCTAGTTATCTGTACTTTGTTTTATAAAAAAGTTTCATTAATTATCATTGTACGTATGAGGGTTTGTAAGGTGTATGTATATGGTGTATGAGAGTGTATGTGAATGTGTGCATGTGTGTGTGTGTTCTTTGTGTCAGTGTATGTATGCATGTGCTTATGTATGTCTGTGAGTGTGTGTGTGTGTGCATGCATGTATACATGGTACATGTATGAATATGAATTATACCATCTACTTTATCTATACCATCTATTTTATACCATGTATTTTAGTAATAATTTTGATTTTACATATACTAATTCTAAATGTCAGTGTTGATGTGGAATCCCCTCTGTATACTATGAATATGTTCTATTACCATTAGTTAATAAAGAAGCTGCTTTGGCCTATGGCAGGCAGAATATAAGTAGGTGGGAAAACTAAACTGAATGCAGGGAGAAAGAAGATAGAGTCAGGCAGACACCATGTAGCTGCTAAAGGAGAAAGACACTTTCCAGTAAGTTACAGCCTCATGGTGATATACAGATTAATAGAAATGTGTTAATTTAAGATATAAGAGGTAGCTAGAAGTATGCCTGAACTGTTGGCTGAACAGTGCTGTAATTAGTATAGTTTCTGTGTGAATAGTCAAGTCAGGGTGGCTGGGAAGTGAATGCACAGTCCCAACATACAAATGGCACCCAAAAATTTGGCAAGAATATCCACATAAAGCCTAATAAAGCTTTAAAAAGGGCTTCCAGACCCACAAAAATGGGAGTCAATTGGAATTTCTTGGTAGCTGCACATTTTCAGATAGGCACTGTTTGCTGGTACTCAGCATTAGAAACAAAAACTGCATGAATCCTTTAGAAAACAGCTTCCTGTTTCATGATGGTGGCACAAATGGCTCTGGATCTTTCAGAAGGTCCCGTTACAGAATGCTTGAATAGGGTAGTGTGCTATAAGTCATTTGGTAGCAGAACGCGTCAGCTCCTTCCCAGAGTTGGGATGGTAGACATGGCACCCAGAGTTAGTGGTAAACAAACATTTGCTATGTTGGAAAGCCAAGCAGGGTGGAACCAAGAGTCAAGTGGTTGCTATGGTCCTAGCCATGCCTGCTTAACAGTTCACAACAGTGATCAAAAAAGGATTACAGATCACAATACAGACAAATTCAGACAGAAAAAAGCCTCTGAATAGGTCGTGGTGTGTTGTAAACAATGTATGTAGGCTTTAAAAAAAGAAAATGGGTATAGGCAGCTATAGAAAGAAATAGTTTTTAAAAAATAAATTCTTCAAAGAGACAGTAAAAGTAACATAAAAATCCACATGAAAATGGAAAATACACAGAGTCTGGACTATGTATATTATTGTGTTTTCTTTGAAATTTTTGACTGTAAATGAGCTAACTACAGAGTAACATTTCACTGTATGGGCTGCTAAGCTAAACATATATATTTAAAAAATATCTTGATTTCAAAATTTGAGTTTAAGGATATGTTGCTTTGAAAAAGAGGTTCTGCTTTTGTTTTTATGGAAGATGAGAACCTGTGGATTCCTTCCAGACAAATGTGGTTTAATGGAACAAGATCTCTCCAAAAGGTCTCCCCGAACTCTAAAAATACTTTACCAAACAAACATCAGGAAGAGGTTTGGAGAAAATATGCTCAAATTCCCAAAATGATGGTTTATAAATGTTTGTTTTCATTTAAAGGGGGTTGATTGTAAATGGTTAATGCTCACAGTAAATCTCTTTCTAATAAAAGGGGTGATATGATATAAAAATGAATCCTTTGCATTATATGGATTTTGGTTTATTAATACAAATTTAAGGTCAATTTCATTATATGTATATACGTATATTCCTACTCTATGTTTATACAGCTCATTTTAAAAGGTAATGTATAGTTAGAAATTACAGATAAATAATCACTTATAATAGTCAAATTTGTAGTCATGTTAAGTTTTCTAGAGATACAGAGATGTATTTTAGTAAGATAAATAATCTTCAACACTTTAAAGACCTACAGAACATGGCATTTTAAAGGGTTTAAGAACTTAGACATTTTTGACAGTGAGAGATGTTTCCTTCTGGTGGCACCAATTTCTTCAGAGAAGTTGATGGCATTGAAGAAGCTCATTATGGAATTTGCCTTCAATGTGACAAGGTTAGCCATTTGGGCAAGAAACTACTCTTGCCTCGACTGCACGATGGTATACTGTACAAACTGGATGTGCAGGACCCACAGAAAAGTGACTGCTAAACAGGGTTCCTGCTTCACAGAAGAAACTGTCAGACGTTCTGCAGGACACTAAAGAAAGCAACTGATGAATTTTGCGGGCCTGGCAGTATTTCAATGAATACAGTTTCTGTGTAA
>PVIU01035492.1:0-10254 GCA_004026605.1 Ondatra zibethicus | reverse complement strand
GTTGTGTTTCTAGCTCATGTTGTTTCTTCATTTATATTTTATATTTGCTATTCATTGCATCGATTTATTATTAGGAATAAAAGACTAATTTTAAACAGATGTTTTAAATGTTTTACTGACCTTTGAGAATATAAGAGGAAATCTCATATTCGTCATTTCAGAACGCATTTTCTCACCCAAGTTTCCACCTCTCTAAATCATTGTGACTAAGGGGCTAATTAAAACATTATTTTAAAATCCACCATTTGAATAAATTTGCTTCTAGTTATCAGTCTCCCATGAAATGTGTGTTCTCTGAAATCTACCCTCCTTAAATATTTTGAAAAATTTATACCAACAACATGCGGTTTTAATTACAATTTATAGGCTTGTGTTTAAATTGCATTTTAAACTAATTTGGTTTGTTCTTAAAGTTAATTAACTAATCGAGAGAATGTTTCTTGGTGCAATTGAGATAATAGAGCAGATGCAGAGATTTATTGGCATCTCTTGGAAGCATCCCAAACTTAGACATTTTCTTTTGTCATGCTTGACTAACCTTTAAAACCACATGCCTTCGGTAGGAGAGATGCCATTTTATGTTTTTAGTGGGCACAAAGTGGAAGTCAGGTAGGCTGTGTCGACATTACTACCTTCAGACTTTCATGTGTGAGTTAATGTGAGTAGTACTTGCTACCTGAACTCTGTCATCAGAGGTGAATATCCCACAAGTCAGCAGAGTATAGCATCAGAGTAGGGTTTCATGCTTTTGCCTTAATGACATGAACTGGTTATTTCTTCTCACCAGATGTACTCTCCTTCAGTTGTTCAATCCTGTTTCCTCCAGGCAATAAAGACCTATTAAAGATGTTTCCTGATTAAAACAAAGAGCCTCTGGGGAGAGAACATCAAACATTTGGTCATTTTGCTATTGCACAGCCTTCAAGCTCACACTTGCCTGTTCATTTGCATGCAGTCGCTCAGTGAACAGTCGGGGCGATGTGGGGGGATTGTTCTCATCAGCATGCTCCTCAGGACTGAAGAAGCAGTCAGTAAATATTTATTATGCCTGAGCTTCATGGCAGTCATTCCCTAAAGTGCTTCATTGGGATCATCGTTGTTAACTCTCATAACAACATATTGGCTTAGTTAGTACTCATTTCCTATCTACAGTTGAAGACACTGAAGCATAAGAAAGGTAATCATCTGTCTAAGAACCCACTGGAAGGAAGTCTTTAATCCAGGATTCATACTGTGGATGCAGAACCCCTTCGTTGAAGTAATGCTGGCAGCATTAGTAGCTGTTGGTGTTTTTCATGCTGCAAGTATCAGACCTGGAGCCTCAACCATATTACACACGTGCTCTTCCATTGAGGTTTACACCCTACCCGATTGTAAGAAAAGAAGTAATAGGAGACATAAACTTTCTTAGATATTATGCAAACTATTTCACAACTGACTATTTGTACTTACAGTGACAATGACATTACTCCAATTGTTGTCATGTCCACCAGATTGATTCTTCATAGCTGTTTAATGTTTGCTTCAAAGGTTTGTGTTGTAGATCCGCAGGGAAAACCTGAGGAGCATGGTTAATATCCTGGATTCCATCTCTAGCAGACAAAAGTAAAATTTTAATTGGTTTAAATACCTTAAGTGGTTATGTAAATTCATTATATTAACCAACAACTACAACAAGAAAATAGGAATATTATATCATTCATTTTCATGTGTGTGGGAAAGCATGTGTATGTATGAGAACATATGTGTATGGAGATCAGAGGAATTTATATGACATAGGGTCTCTCATGGGTCTAGAATTTTACCAACTAGCTGACTACCAAGCTCCAAAGAGTCACTTCTCTCTGCCTCCAGTCTTGCCACAGCTAGGATTACAAGCGCACACCATAGTGCCCACCTTTTTAAAAACTAGTTTTTGAGAATATTTTACATACATGCATCCATCATTTCTATGGCTGAGTCTTTTGCATCCACCTCCTCCATTGTGTCTTTGACTCCCTAATTCATGACCTCTTCTACAATTATTATTTTTACAAACATGCACACACACACACACACACACACACACACGCACACGCACACCAATTTAGTTCACTTGGAGTTACCCATATGTATATCTTTAAAGCTCACAACTTGGAACTGGATAACCTCTTAGGGGCTTGTCCCTGCAGAAAGATTATTCTTCTTCTCTCAGCAACAACTGATTGCCTGTAGCTGTTCAAGAATGGTTAGGACCCTGTGAAATTTCCCCTATTGTTTTGGCATGGCTCTGGTACTGTCATTGTGGTGGTCTTGTTTCTGCAACTGTAACATTAGTTGGTATTTCATAAGTATAGCATCTCTGCCATGTCTAGAAGACGCTTTCTAGCAAGAGGCATCTAGTCCTCTGAAGCTTAGCAGTCTCTCTGCTTCTAATCCCTGGTGTTTCCTGAACCTTATATCTGGAGTTGTATTGAAGATATACCAATTGGGCCAGGGCACCTCATGGTCAGATATTCTCTGCATTTTGATCAACTGTGGATCTCATCAATAGCCTCTGTCTGCCGCATTTTTCACAAAGGGTGAGAGAAGGCTACACTTATCGTGGGCTCATTGATGAGTATTTATAATAGTACTTAGAAATTATTGTAGCGTTAGGAAAATGGAAGTAGTAGGCTCGATTCTAGTGTCTATTACCTCTCTAGTCAAGAGCAGTTGGCTAGATCTGCAATACTGGGCATGAACTGCCTACAACTGAATGAACCTTAAGTCCAATCTGACAGGTGTTACTTTCCCCCAAGATAAAAGCACGACTATTGCAACATTGGGTTACCTTGCCATCTCAGTCATTGTTATGGCTCATAGGGTTTATAGCTAGGTAGGTCTGCAGATTGCTTTTATAGATAGAAAGCTTGCATAATACCATCTGATACTATGAGTTTCTCTCAGGTAACAGTTCAGTTCCAGCTCAATTTCTGTGTTCAAAGCACGTGATGTCTTCAGCAGTAGAATATTATCTTCAAGTTCTTGGAGACAGCCAAATATACCCTTCTTTTTATACACCTACTGGGGAACAAGCTCAGGTCCTCACATTTGTGGGCCAAGTGCTTGACAGATTAAGCCATTTTCCCAGCTTAGAATATTCATTACGACATATATATGATATATATCATATATTATCATATATATGCATCTTAATACAAATGAGGCGATGTGTAGACTAACGTATTTTCTTAAAATTCTCACACATGTGATTATGAGCATAAAAGCATGACAAATTTTATATGTCTTGTCATGGTTTTTATATTAGTCAACTAAAAATAAAAGTAAAGAGTGACCAAGGGACTCATTCACACAGTGGGTGGAAAGAGAAGACAGTGCCATCTGCTATGGGATGAGATATTTCCTCTCAAATCATTATTACAGAGACTGTCACTCAGTATTTCAGTTGTCTTGGTTTTCTGTTTGGTTTTACATTTTACAAACGGTGTTTATAGCCACAGCTGCTCATGAACGATTGATGCTTCTGGTATAATTTATTTTTTCAGGAATTTTTCTCAAAGAATTCAACCACTATTGGAAAAAAGCACAGTTTTCCATTGGAAGAGTCATATCAGGTTCCCAGACAGCCTATAGCTTCTGGAACATTTTTTAATTTAAACCACTAATTTAGTATGTTTTGGGCACCGGCAACATCAATTATTGGTTGCTGAAAGTTTAGGAATTTATAGTATTCGAATGTTGATAATTAAAGTCCCTTTATACCATAGTTAACCTCTTGTTATATACTAGAAAAAGAAAGGTTAAATGTTCATTATATTGCAAAAGGATCACATACAGCAGAATATATATAATATATATACATACATACATGTATATGCATGTGGTATGGTTCACAGGAATCAGTTTGATCTTCAGAACAAAAAAGTATTTTAATTGCCAAAGAATAGCTGAATATAGTTTGCTCTTTGATTTTAAATATACTAACGATGATATGAAAGTGAAGATATATTGGTTCTACATTCAAATAACCAACTCATAATTGAGTATTTTTAGAGTCTAGGACTATAATTATTGTATAACTTTGATATCAGCCCTTTGGAAGCAAATGATGGGGGGTAGTAGGCTTGAGACTAGCTGCACTGTGAGTTTCTGACTAGCCCAAGCTATATAAAAAGACCCTTTTTCAGCCAGGGCAGTGGTGGCGCATGCCTTTAATCCCAGCACTCGGGAGGCAGAGGCAGGTGGATCTCTGTGAGTTCGAGGCCAGCCTGGTCTACAAGAGCTAGTTACAGGACAGGCACCAAAGCCACAGAGAAACCTTGCCTTGGAAAATCAAAAAAAAAGACCCTTTTTCAAACAAAAGCAATGCAATACTTATTAATTCAATTACATCTTTATTGAAAATTCACAAAAAATGTATGTCATTGTTCCCTAAATTCAGCAATAAAAGTGTTTAGAATTGACATGTTATTGAGTGTTACAAGTAATATGAATATAATTTTAAGTGTTCTGGGGCATAGGAATAAGAATTATAAGCAAATGCTTGAACTCCAACAGCTTTCAAGATCCAAAGATGATTCTAGGCTCAATCACTCATAACCTTGAAGGATAATTCTGCAAGCTGTTTTCTTCCTAGCACTGGCTTTCATCAAGCAAATCTGCTTTCATAACTGACACACAAAGGGATTATTTATTATTGAAGGACTTCATAGAGTAAGTATTCCAGGGTGTGCTGAAAGTCAAGAAACCTAAAACTTTTCAGTTCCGCCTATTAAAAATCAGCACTGTGGCAGCTTGACCCTTTAGAGGACTTCATTATAAAGATGACTAAATGTTCCACAAAATTTTCTAAAGCTAATGCATTTAGGTGGTAAATAACCATCATTAAAAAATTCCCGAGAGCTGTCAAAGAGCAGGTGCATTAAAAAACTAGCCAAGAGGTAAGGTTACTATGACCATTCAAATAAATGTTCCAGTTTAACCCAATACAACACACTCTGGCTGCCTACCAAATCCCACAGGTAGGGTCAGTGTCCCTAGAATTGTGGTCCAGGATCAGAGTATACTGGAGTTAGACTCGGTTTCTGTTATTGTAGTAGAAGCAAAATTACCAGTTTCCCAGTGACATTTGAGCATGCTTTGATAGCCCAGTGCTAGGGCTCTTGTTTCACTGACACACAAGGCTGACTCCCAGAGACACACTTCTTATGCATTCATGTGTGTCAGGTTTAGTTCTCAGACTGTCAGATTCACAGACCCACTAAATGATTGTGCATTGATCCAGAAGCAACTATTCTTTATTCTCTGCAAGGGGTGGAGGATTTGGGCATAGTATACTAGGGAATGGATTTTTATTTTGGTAATCTTTATGCTCAAATATAAATGTCTGTGCACTCTCTTTCCATCAGATGACATTTGTTTCCTCGCTGCATCTCAAAAAATCTACTACTAATCACGCATGTAGAAAAAGTGCTCCTATGTATTGTTTTATCTTGTCTTGCCAAAAGTAATAATGGTATATTATCAAGGCACACTGAACTTGAATCTAGTAAACCTAGAATATTTATGGTTACAACGTTTTAATTCAGTTATGATCAGGCAGAATATTTGTACCTAACATATACTTACTTAAGAAATAAAAATTATAATACACATTAGATAAATAATTACTGCTGACTAAAAGCAATAAAAGTAACTATAAATAGTATTCTCAGATAATCTGTATAGTAAAGTATTATTCTCAGGTAATAGACATTGCTGAATCTAGTGGAATGCACTCTTTAACTCTATCTATAATGAAACATAAACCTTGAGATTAACTTTATCTAAATAAAACATAAGTCACACAATTATATAGAATGAAGAAAGCACGTGATAAAAAGAAATACACCGAAATACTTAAGTGTGAATTTAAGCAAAAGATGAGTTGACTGGCTGTACATATGAAAGACTTACACAAATTATGAGACTTAAAATTAATTTATAAATCTTCATATCATAGAGACCACTCATGACTTTATAGGGAAAGTTCTAAGGGAAAAATCTAGTGCCACAATAATTTCATGAGTAGGAGCTGTAGTACAGACCACATTGATGTTTTCTAATGGATTTGCACACGAGCACTGACAATGCTATCTAAATAAATGGTATAATTATTCAGCATCCTTACAGATTTTACATAAAATTTCAATCTAATATCCCATGAGGGCTACTTATGAGGCTTTCTTACAGTGTGATTATGATATAATTTAACCCTTCAGCGCATATATGAGCCAAAAGGCTCCATTTTATAGACTCATTATTACCAGCTTGAGTAGAAAGAACACAGTTATCATCTGGGAATTTGAGATGGTATTTTTAAAGTATAAGTGAGTAATGCCAGCTCATTCATTTTTATAGCAGAAAATATCTCTGAGCCTTGATTTTTACCCATCTTGAAGGTACTGCTTTCCACTGAATCCTTTTGGAAGTACTTGTTAATTTGAGAGAAGATAGGTTCAATTACCTCTCATTGCTAATAAGACCATAAAAGAGAAAAAGAAAAAGACAAAACATAGGGAAACACATTATCAATGACTTGAGAAACTAGAAATACAGTTAATGGGCCTCTGAGGTAATTCATTAAAGATAAACATTGGCCCCCTTTTCACACATAATTGTCAAGTATTCTTTTTAAATTAATTTATTTTTATTTTATGTTCATTGATGTTTTTTGCCATGGGTGTCAGGTCCCCTGGAACTGGAATTACAGACAGTTGAGAGCCACCATGTGGGTGCTAGGAATTGAACCAAGGTCTTCTGGAAGAGTGGCCAGTGGTCTTAACAACTGAGCCATCTCTCCATCCCATCAAGCATTCTTATACTGTCCCAGTCCAGAGTTCATTCACAAATAAAAACAGACCATTCCGTATTCATTGGTGTGCTGGAAAGATGCCTTGCAAGCATGAGGCTGTGGTTTGGACCCAAGCAGTCACATCGTAAGTCAGCAATTCCACAGAGGCCTGTAACTCCAACTCTAAGAGTTGATGCCCCTTGGAGCATTCACATACATATGTGCACATGTACTCAAATATGAATGTGCACATACATTCATATAGATATGCATACAAACACATAAAGAAATATTTGGAAAGGAGCTAAATATTCAATGCATTTTGCCTGTTTTCTTTAGAAACTTGGTGCAGGTACTGAGTTTTAAATGACTGCTTTGTTGTACATTGCCCATATCCTACAAGAAGCTAGGTATTAGTCTTTACTATGGAGTACTCTGCCGATGGCAATATCATCCATCAGCTGTGCTCTCAGGTAAGTTGAGAGAATTAATCACCAGCAGTCCTACAGCATAAGAAATATTAGTGGAATTTCTGTAGGAATCAGGAAAATGATATTAAAGAAAAATATGAATTAGTATAAGGTAATATAAAACAGAAATAGCAACAAAAGGGTAAATATGCAAATGCTTTTCTTATATAATATGCTTCAGAAAGAAAATGACAGCTTAAAACAAAAACACAATGTACTGTAAATTTTTAAAACTGTAATCAGTCTAAGACAGCACTAACAAAAACACTAAGTAGGGAAACTTTAAAATATGTGTTCAGAGGGTTTTGTACCTTACAGGAAGTAATATAATACCAATCCATGTAGGCTTTTCTCAGCTAAAGATACAGATTCTGTACACTAAATTACAAAAATAATACAACTGCAAAAATATCAAACGTGCAAAATATTACTAATATGAAAGCAAAGGAGTTAAGATAGATCATAAGAATATAATCCAATAGTAGAAAAGAAAGTAAAAGATGAATTCACATTATATTCACCAAGATAGTGGTAGAACCCTTTGCTTAAGAAGTTTCCTTAAATTAGAACTGTCGTACAACACAGGATAGATATATAAATCAAGTTCTGTTTGACTGCAGAACCTGTAATCTTTATATAGCACCAGCTCCTAAAAATAGAGTTATTAAAGGACTCTTAATAACATACTCCTAAAACCATAGACTAGAATATCACTCAATCCCCATTAGAGAATTGTCCTTTAACTAAACAGTATGCAGCAAGTGAGAGACTTAGGAGAACTCATCCCTACATCGAATGTCATTATCAAAATCCTCCCTTAAAGGTTCAGGGATCTATTTAAAAAAGATTATGAAACAAATATGGATGTACAAGCAAAAATCTGAAAACAAGATGTAATCCAACTTGATCGACAGAGGCTTTTCACGGACGCACCTAAAGACACCCAAGGGCTTAGATTTCAGAACAGCGTTGAGAGTAGGTGTGGCAAGGTGCGTGCCACAAAGCCTGACAATCTGCATTCGAACCCTGGGAACCGGTAAAAGGGAAAAAAAAACAGGTCTTGTATCAAGTTGTTCTCTGACCTCCACACGTGCACCACTCTACACACAGAATAAATAAGTAAATAAAGTAATTCTTAAACAGCCATAATAATCATACAATACCACTAGAAATACACGACATGGAGATATTTATGAAAATCATCTAATAATGCAAGAATTTATTAAAGCACTTCCAAATAAAATATGGTTTAAAATGTTTAAAGAATAGCAGATACTTTGAAATTATTGATAAAAATGAAACAAAATTTCTGCAGATGTAGCTACAGAAATGTTTAAATAGAATCTTATAACTTACATGCCTATATGAGAAAAAATAACTGAGGTCTCAAATCAAATTACCACAGTTTCTTGATTAATACATTATAAAAAGTATGTAACAAGAACAAATGGCCCTGAAAATAATCAAATCAAGAAAATAATAAATCACAGGAAAGAAAATTAAATAACCCCTAAAGATGATTCTTTAGAATACATTTAAATCCATGTACCTCTTGCCTAAGAATGACAACGAAGTAAAAAACACATATTTTTGTAAAGAACACGAAGAGTGATGTGACCAAAGCTTACACAGAACACAAAAGGACAAGCAACATCATTAACACAAATCTGTCAGGAGATCCCATAGCAGAGATGCAATGAATACATTTTTTAAAGATGTCAGCTACTTATTTCAGAAAATATGATGCAAATTAAGCAGCCTTGCTTCTTTCAGAGAAATTGAATTTAAAGAAGAAAAAATGACAAAAAGAAAATAGTTAACCTATAACTCCAACTCCTGGGGCTCTGAAGGTTCTAGCTTCTGTGGCCATTCATGTACACATATCTATCCACAAACACACACATGTACATACCCATCCTCAGACAAACACACACTTTACACACACACACACACACACACACACACACACACACACACACACACACACACATATATATATATATATATATATATATATACACACACACACACACATATATATATATCATTAGACCAAAACTACTAATTAGTGGGTTTAAAGAAACTGTGGGATTCAAGGAAAATAGGCAGAATCTAAATGAAATGTATATGGCATAAGCAATTGGCTGGAAAGTAAATTTAGTAATATTAAAGTTTGGAAGAGTAGATATCACTACACTTAAGATAAAAGTATTAAACCACTTGAGCCATGTTTTAAATGGATTTAGTCCTCATTTGGCATGAGATAAATTATGAATTATTATTTTAACTGGTGGGAATTCACTTTGAGTAGAAAGTTCTAGGCTGGATTTGGTCAGTTAAGAGCAAGTTTATTAAGTACAAGGTCGTGGGTTCAGACCCAAGCTCCAAACCAAAGAAAAATAAACAAGGAATTGTATGGCATATTAAGATGATGACATATATAATAGCAGCAAAACTACAGAGTTGTTCCGAGAAAAGATTATCTCAAAATGTGTAACCATTCCAAAGGAAATTAAAAAGATTAATTATATTGAGATAGAAATCATTGTATACCTTAGACTAACACAATCAGTAAGTAATCTCTAGACATTTAGTCACCCAAAGCTGGTCTATAAACTGTTATTCCAACACAAATCCAGACTGACGAGGTCCTCCCGTTTTAAGGGAAACAATGTCTGGTTTTGCTGTGTCCATCTCTTTTTTTTTGTATTTCTAAGATGTTTGAATTTTATTATTTTTTTTTATTTTTCCATACATTGTTTTGTTTTATATTTTCCATTCAAGAACATAATTAAAGAAATAAAATTTTTTTCCTTTCTTCCCCTTCTCCCGGTCCCCTCCCACTACCCCCCCACCCCTCCTCCCTCCCCCTTCTTCCTTGAAAGAGGGCATGGTGCCCTGCCCTGTTAGAAGTCCAAGGCCCACCCCCATCCCTCCTGGCCTAGGAAGGAGTGCATTCAAAAAGACTCG
>PVIU01035491.1:0-10259 GCA_004026605.1 Ondatra zibethicus | reverse complement strand
GAACAGCCTGCACCTCCGCTGGCAAGCTTATGGAGAGATCGCCCTCTACTGGCCCATGCTGCAACTGCAAGCCGAAAAAGAGGAAGGCGGTTCTTGAAAAGGCAGATGTGATGTTAATTTATAAAATAACATTTATATTAAACATTTAAAAACATTTAGCTTGTTTTGTAAAACAAATTTGAAAGTCAAGCTAAATATAATTTTCTTGGCTGGTTGAAGATTCTGAAAAGGCTCAGGGTGATTGAGTAGCTAGCAGCTGTCCTTCCTATCAGGGCTCTCTGACTGGGTCAGGATCTGTTTTTTCTCACCGAGCAGAAGTGACGCCACTCACCTCTGGGTCACCTGAAGAGGAGTAGGCACAGAATAGCAGATGAAATGCCTGAACATCAATACAGCCCCTGCTAACACCCACATCCCCTCAAAGAGTATCAGCCCAAAGTCCCACACCTGAGCTAGCACCCAAGCAGAGGGCAGCCACCAAATGTAAGAAATAAATGAGCTATTACACAGTAAGCCAAAAAGGAGTAAGAACTCTGGAATCAGGAGAGGAGGGTGCAGGGAGCCAAGGGGAGGAAAATTGCTCAGGAAAAGGCTGCTTCTTAGCTGAAAGTATTGGGACTCAAGACAGGGCTCCAGGATGGGGTGAAAAGGATAGAGACTTAGGGCCCAGGTTCAAATCCCACCTCCTGGCTGCTGGCCTTGGTATGTGGTTCCTTTCTGTTATTTTGTTTGTTTTTATCTGAACTGACTAAGTAGTCAGCCCAGCCCTGAATCCCGATCCCCTTGTTGCCTACTCAAGCTGAGGTCGCAGGCACACATTACCACACCGGCTCGTTTAGTACTGGTTTCTGTTTGGAGACAGCTCTTGCTTTGCAGCCCAGCCTAGTCCTAAACTCCCCATTCTGCTTCTACCTTTAAAATACCAAGATGACATTTATACTTTTATTTAAATCCTTGTCTTGCAGGAATCCTACCACTTTGGGAGGCAGTGGCCACTGAGCAAGTGCCCATCCCTGTTTCAGAGTCTGCTACTGAACTTCTGAGTCTTTGTTTCCTTGTTCAGAGAACTCATAATTTCTATCTCACAAGGTTTACAAAGGTTGAAGCAGTTCTGCACACATACTCACGCCAACGCACACGCAGGCAGTATGTGAGATGCTACACACATCTCTCCTGAGATATGCATTTGGGACAATGGCTATTATGATCTCTACTCTATAGCCAGGGCAGGGGAGGTACAACTGCGCCCAAGATTTGACCGGGAAGCGAAGCAAAGTTTGAGCAGTAGAGTCATGCTCCAGAACTCTGGAGGGATGTCTTCCATCCGTACTCCCAGGCTGCAGGTACCCCTGGGCCTTAGGTTCAGGTAATAATCTACTGCTCACCGCTACCTCTCCCCTCCCACCCAGAAATCTCAATTTGGGGCCTTCTCTTCCAGTCCTGCTTGCTTCATAGTGCCCAGAGGACTCAGACACCAGGCCTGCCTGATCTGTAGCCCACCACTCCTCTCTGCCAACAGGCCCGAGAGACAACACCATCTTTCCATCTTCGAATACTCCGAGAGAATATACGATTAACTTCATTTTACAGGTGAAACCAAGGCTCAAACTGCTGTCATCCAGAAGGAGGTGAGTGACCTAAGCCAGGGCTATCTGACCACCACCAACCCTTACTAGGGGATGACGATGGGGCCTTGCCATGGCTACTCTTCCTGTCTGGCATCTTAGGAATCCCTCCTCAGATTTTCTTGTGCCCACAGAAGACCGTAGCCCTGGCTGGTTTCCTGTCGTTCTCCTTGGCAGTCACACTAGGCACTTCTGACCCTATGTTCCAGGTCCCTCCACTGCCCTGGCCTTTGCTTGTGTTGTGCCCTCCGCCCATTCCCCTCAGTGGGGTCTCTGCTGGTATCCTACCCATCTTTTAGGCCTCTGAACCCACACAAGGAAGTATTCATTCTATGCTCTTATATCTATGGACATTTTTATAAAAAACAGAGGCAATGTATTTCTTTGTGGTGAAACAGACAAAAGATAAAATTTGTCACTTTAACAAATTTCTTTCATTTGTTTTTTTAAAAATAGTTTCTCATGAATTCCAGGTTACCCTTGAACTATCTATTGGTCAAAGATGACCTTGTATTTGTGATTTTCTTGCCTCTGCCTCCTAAGCACTGGGATCACAGGTGTGAGCCACCATATTTGGTTTATAAAGTCCTGGGGAATCAAACCCAGGACTTCTTGCATGCTAGACAGCACTCTTTTGAGCTACTTCTGTGGCCACACTGTAATCAATTTTAAGTGCACAGATTAGTACACACACGTTCATACTCTTGTGTAAACATCACTTCATCTCCTAGCTGGAAGCGCTGGACCACTGCACACTAACTCCCCGCAGTGTTCCCCAGCCCCAGCCTCCCTTGGACCCTGCCACCACCATCACAGTTCCTCTCTGAAAGCCTTGGAATGCACATAGTCCAGTACTGGCTGTTCGGTGAGTGACTTGTTAGCAAGTGTCCTCGAGGTTTGTCAGTGTTGCAGGGTGGGGCGAAATCAGCCTCCCTTTCGAGTGGAGCACAACCATGCATGTGCACATGCCCTTGAATTCTGCATCACCAGCAGTCAGGAGGTGTGACTTGTCCCACTGATGACTGCTGCTCTCCTGAACAGCCTATAAGCTCCAGGGAACAGGTCCTTGTCCCCCAGCTCACAGCTGAGTGGTGCCCCTGCCCTGCCCAGAGAGCAGTGTTTAGTCTACAGAAGAGCTCTATATGGATTTGTGGAAGTCAGAGAAGGAGAGGGGGAGAATTAGGAAGGCTGACTAGTTCTAGATATTTCCTGGGTTCTACTTCACCCCGAGCTGTGGTGGTATGAGCAAGATCATCTTTAATTGTGCTTGTGAGCTCCATTTAGGCACACACACCCAGGGTCTGGGCCTCTGCAGTTCACGCAGAGCTGATCCTGCCATAGATGCGCTCACCCCTCCTCTGTTCTCCACCTTTCCCAGGCATAGACCTGACTTCCCACCCATGCCCACCACGCTGAGCAGCTCACCTCCTAAGTGTCTGCCCCGCCCCGTCCTCCTAGAGTCGGCGCCCTTACTGGAACTCCATAGCCCTGGCTTTGCCTCCATTCCTGCCGCCCATCCTTCCAGCAGTCATACAGAATTCCCCAAGTGCGAGTCCGACAACATACCACCTCTCCTGAGTCTCCAGAACCCTACTGTGGTACAAATCCTTCTCCTGGGGTTCAAGGACCCCATGGCAAGACCCCTGTTGGCTCCTGCAATACCACCCAAGACCCAGCCCCTCAGACTCCACACCATGTGGGTCTCCTCTGCAGATGCCACCCCACTGCACCTTCTCTGACAGATACTGGTCCAGCATCTTCCATGCCCCTAGAGCAGTGTTTCTCAACTTTCCTAATGCTGTAAACCTTTAATTATGCTCTGGTGACCCCCAACCATAAAATTATTTTCATTGCTACTTCATAACTGTAATTTCACTACTGTTATAAATATTAATGCAAGTATCTCATATGCAGGAGATCAGATACATCATCCCAAAGGGGTCGAGACCCACAGGTTGAGAATCACTACTCTAGAGAGCCCTATATACTCAGCAGGGTTCTTCTTTCCCTTGTCCTTGGGCTTCATGCACCTGGACCTGCCTACAGTAGATACTCAGTATTTAATTCTGGTCACAGAAAAGGCATGATCAAGGAGGTGCAAAGCTGTCCAGGGCTGCTGAGGGGACATGGAAACAATGGGGTAGAGGCTCCCACTCTCCCTGTGACTTCTATTCTCACCTACCCTGCAGGGGGTGACCTCTTCCTTCAGGGTGGCCACATCAGGGATTCTTTACACATTGGTGGTATATGCCAGGGACACAGCTCTTTGGTCTCAACCCCTGTGCAATGGGTCATCCCACATGTCTGCTGCCCACACTTGGAATGTTGCTCTCAGGCCTAGGTCATGGGCCTCACCTGCATCAGGGTGCGCAGTGACTCCACATACGATTGCTCTGTGTCCAGCAGGGTCATGGTAACGTGCTTCCGCATATCCTGTGGGGACAGGAATAGAAGGTGAGTGGTCCTTTATTCCCCTTAGCCTCTTGCACCTGCTACATGCAAGCTCATCTACACACCCCGAGATCCTTTCCCTGCCTGCTTCTTGCCCCCAGAAATAGTTTCCCAAAGCATCCTGGACCTCCGTCCTGCCACGTCTCTGTTTGGGCATTCTCTGCTGGGTACACTCCCCTCAGTCAACCCATGTTCTCCCATCCCAACAGGTTCTGGACAAAGACAAAAACCGAACAACAATAAGCCCTCATATTTACAAAGGAAGATGCCTCTGGCTACACCCACTCTAGGGACTGACTCTGGAAATGCCAAGTTCCAGCTTGCTGCTATGTTTGACCTGGTTGTATGTCACAGCATCCCTCAGAGTAGACGCTGTCACTTCCTGCTAGGTGAAGACACTGCAGCCCAGGGAAGGAAAGTTGGTGCTAGAAGTCGCAGAGTCGGAAGTGTCAGAGTTCTGACGCTTAGAAGGTTACAGAACCCTCCTTCGTACCAGGCCCAGTTCTGGGCCCTTCATTTTCCCAGTACTCTTGACCACTGTGTAGTACATAGTTTTCCCATTTCTTCTCTATTTTCTTTGCATGTACATGTGTATGTGTGGTGGGGATCTGTGTGCACACAGGTAGAGGTTTGATCACCCATGCACGCATGTGTGAACACAGGAGGCCAATGTCAGGTGTCTCCCTCTATTAATTCCCACATTATTTTACTTATTTATTTATTTATTTATTATTTACTTTTTGACACATAGTCTTTCACTGAACCTGGAGCCCACTGTTTCAGCTAGCCTGGCAGGCCAGGGAGCTCAGAGATCTGCCCGTCTCTGCTCTCCAGCACTAGGGTTACAGACGCACACTGCTGTGCCCAACTTTCACAATTCTGGGATGAAAACATAGGTGCTCATGCTTACCCTTCAAGCCATCTCACCAAGCTTCTTTCTCCTTTTGAGGCAAGGCCTTATAAAAGACCAGGATAACCTTGAATTCCTGATCCTCCCGCCTCCACTTCCCTAGTGCTAAGGGTTATGGATATTCACTACCACATCTGGCTTATAGCACTGCTGGAGAGCAACCCAGAGCCTTGTCCGTGCACTAGGCAAGCACTGTACCAACTGACCTACAAGTCCAGACTAAGTCTCCTCATTTTCAGAATGGGGGAGAGGAGGGGGACCCAATCCCTGATGCTTACAGAGGACCCAGGAGTCCCCTGGGGTTGCTCAGCATCTGCACACACATCCCAAGGAATTGGATTCCTGCCTCTGTCAAGATACGGTCTACCCTATGGGAAGACTTTGTTAGAAGAAGTTTGGGAATTTGTCCTGGCTTGGCCCCGAGGCAGAACTCACCTCAATAGTCCCCTATCTTATCCAGGAAACCTTACAACATAGCACCTGTCCCAAAGCAGCCTCCCTGCCCTGGTGGGGACTCGACCCCAGAACTCCATACTGACACTCAAGCCTCTAGACAAGGTGTGGGGCTCACAATCTGGCTGGGCCGTGCCTCGGGCTCCAGTCATCAAGGCCTGTAGGTTCTTTTTTGTGTGGAAGTTCCAGAATGAAGTCCTTATGCTTGAATATCCCTCCAGTCTTCACTCCAGGAGCCCCTTACGGTAAGTGGGGCTGACATTTGTCACTGCTCTGCCTTGTCTACCTGGCCTGGCCACTACTTACCTTTTGAATGTTACTAACATTTGTTTTGTTTCTTGTTGAGATGAGATCTTGCTCTGTAGCTCAATATTTAGCCCAGGATGCCTCGGCCTCCCTTGTGCCAGAGGCACAATCTAGCTGCCTGCTTACTTTTCTAACCGTGGTAAGCTTACACCAGGTGCTGTTCCCTCTGACCTTGGAATGAATTGAGGAATCAGTCTTGTTCCTTAATAGCTGACAAGGAGGCACACTCAGAAGTGGGCATCCATGCTAAGCTCTATTGAGGTATGTGTGACACCTCCTTGGGACACAGGAGGTTGGGTTGCTCCATCTCTGCAAGCTCTGGGCTGTGATGTGTGCCTGAGGCCCTACCTCAGAGACCCCAACTATGAGCAGGCCAATTTATACTGGGTGCTTCTGGGGCCTTTAAAAACTTAAAGCAGGGGCTGGAGAGATGGCTCAGCAATTAAGAGCATTGGCTACTCTTCTAGAGGTCCTGAGTTCGATTCCCAGCAACCACATGGTAGCTCACAACCATCTATAGTGAGATCTGATGCCCCCTTCTGGCCTAAAGTTGATAGAGCACTCATACATAAAATAAATAAATCTTTAGGAGAAAAAAAAGCAGTGTTGGGTCTTTCGCGGGCAGCTCCCAGAATACCCCAGTACCTCACGAGTACGTGCAACCTCATTTCAGCCTTACACAGCTTCAGGACACAGTGTTGTCATCCACTGCAGAAATGAGTCAAGTCAGAGAAGTGACACAACTTGCCTAAGAGACCATACAGCCAGTGACAAACACAACAAGGCCCAGTGCCTCTTAAGCCACCTCATGCGGAGCCTTGGGGCCCTGGTACCCTACGTTCCCATTTACACTGACCAGCAACGTTAGGCCACAGAGTTCTCCCGCTCTACTCTTCCTGTCTGTGTAAATTTGGTGGCCCTGTTTCCAAACCCCTTTTTGAAGTAGAATAATAACCCTTTGTTGCTGGTACCATCCTAGCTCGATGACGAGGACAAGGAGGTGGCCACACACTGTCCCTTCTCACTTCACACCACTGAGATCTCATGGGTGTTTTCTGACCATAAGACAGCTAGATCAGCCTTTGGCCTCACCACTACCATCCTCTGCCCACACTCACTGGCCTGCCAGCCCCAACCTGGGTCATGGTCAGAGAAGTTTCCTGAGAGGCAGGGCTGGCACTGGGCCTGCTGGCCAGGAGGCAGGGGTGGTAGTGGGAGCTGACACTGCAATGTCGTCTCTCCCAGCCTCCTCCCTGCTGCAAAGCACAGAGGGCTGTCATTCAGCTGTCAGGTAAAGCACAGAAAACAAGGCCAGTTCCTTGTCACCGCATGTGTCCAGACACAGGGGCAGGATGGGAGGGGCAGGGGTAGGAGGTGGAAGGACAATGCAGCTGTCAACCAGATCGGCAGGCCCACCTGTTCCAGAAAGGCCAACCCTTCAGTCCTGCTTCCTTCCAGATCCCCTCACCATAGGCAGGGCCCCGGCATAGGGACCAGGGATGTGTGGGAAGGTGGAAGAGGGTGAGGGGAACTCTTCTGTCATTACACCGAAAGACTGAGACCCTGATGTACCAAGCACAAAGAAAGACACAGAGAGAGGCCATGAAGGCAAGATGCCTTTTTATCAAAATGAAAATGCAGCCCAGTTATCCAGCTGTGAGCTAGGACCTTCTGCCTAGAGACCTGGAGCAATGGAGGCACATGCACACGACACAGTAAAGTCCCCGGCTGAGGTTAGAGCCCTAGTCCCCACTGTGCCCAGAGCATGGAACAGTATCGGCCCAGACAAACCTACAAAAACAAGGCACATCCCTGGAACCTTCCCCCTCCAGAAAGGCAGCTGGAGGCAGGAATGGGGACACCACCTTCTCCACAGCACCAAAGTATGACATCCCCAGGCTCGGTAGTTCCAGTGAGGAGATGGCAATGCTGGCTACTTCCAGCACATTCAAACCTGAAGGAGGCTGGAAATCTGGCTTTCCTGGAGACCCAGGGCACCTACCCCAGCAACAAATCTGCTTTCATCTGATTCTCTTTACAAAGGAGTACTGTCCTGTGCCTAGACCCTGAGTGCCCAGATAACCCGC
The DNA here is from genome assembly GCA_004026605.1 of Ondatra zibethicus. Classification (NCBI taxonomy): domain Eukaryota; kingdom Metazoa; phylum Chordata; class Mammalia; order Rodentia; family Cricetidae; genus Ondatra; species Ondatra zibethicus. The sequence goes on along the minus strand of PVIU01035491.1, from coordinate 2,427 downwards.
CAGCACAGTCCTCACCATCAGTCTCTCCGCCTGCATCTGATGTCAGCCCTCCCAAGCTCAGGGTTGGCAGGCAGGCAGGCAGGTTCCTGGTGCCTGATCCAAGTTCCAGGCCCTGTTCTCCAGCATCTGCCCACGCGTCCCCTGTATCTGCGACATCCTAGGCCAAGACCCAGGTTCCCGGCTGCCCCTCCCCCTCCCGGTACCTGGGCCTCCCCTGCTTCCTCCGTGGTGTCAGAGCCCCCGCCCCCGGTGGACTCCCCGGAGGCGGCAGCCGGGCCCAGATCGCCCATGTCTTCCAGCGCGATGGTGAACTGGGCCAGGGTCTTCACCATCTGCAGCATGCGGCCGGGCCGCCGCCGGGGCGGACACTGCGCCGAGTCGGCCGGCCCCCTCCCACCCGCGCTCCTCCGAGGCCTCAGCGCAGCCTCGGTGCGGGTGTTAGTAGCGGCGTCGGTGTGAGCGCAGCCGGCGGTGGCACTGCTGCCTCCTCCGCACTGGAGAGCGCTCAGCATAGCAGGGGGAGAGTTCCGCCCCCTGCGCGCCGCCCCTTCTCCCCGCAATAAGCAAAGCGCCGCCGCCAGGCTTCGCACTCCGCCCCAGGACACAAGTCACACACACCCGCGGACAAAGACGCGTCCACTGCTGTATCTGGCGCGCACGCACAGATTTACACTCAGGAGCCATGGATGAACTGAATTAGTACAGAACAGGCCCAGGTGCTGAGTATATTAGAGTCGGTCAGGGTCAAGTGCAATCACATTAATATGTACGTTACCCATACAGATCCCAAATCCCGACACCCATGAGTCTGACCCAACACAGCTCACAATCATGTGGACTTCCTTGTTCAACAACTACAGACAGGATGGCAGAACCAAGCAACCATGCCGGAATCAAGTTCGGATCTCTGGAAACCTGGCTGGCTCTGATGTAATAGAGAGGGGCTGTAACCCTAAATACCCCACACTGAGTCACCCCTAACCCTACCACCATCTCACCCAGCTTAATCGGCGTGTTGGCTACATCAGTGTACCTGGCTCCAGCCCTTCCAGTGCCTCTCGCCATGGTCCCCAGACTCTCCTCAAATCCCAGGAAAAGGCCAGAACCTACCCCAGACCTGTAGTGATATTTTGTTTGTGTTTTAACATCTAAAGCTTGCCTGAAGATCAGAGTGCAGAGCTAAGCCACTAGTGGCCAGGGAGTGGTGGCACACACCTTTAATCCCAAGAGACAGAGGTAGAGGGGGTTCTCTGTTAGTTCAAAGCCACCCTGGACTGGTGTGGGATGTCCTTCTGTCTATGTGTTGCTTTCATTGGTTAATGAATAAAGAAACTGCTTTGGACCTGTAGCAGGGCAGAACTTAGGTAGGCGGGGAAGAAGGAACTGAATGCTGGGAGGAAGAAGGCAGAGTCAGAGAGACGCTATGGAGTTGCTGCCAGAATCAGACATGCTGAAACTTTGCCGGTAAGCCACTGTCATGTGGGGATACACAGATTAATGGAAATGGGTTAAATTAATATAAGAGTTAGCCAATAAGAAGCTAGAGCTAATGGGCCAAGCAGTGATTTAATTAATACTGTTTCTGTGTGGTTATTTTCGTTCTGGGCGGTCGGGACGAACAAGCAGTTCCTTCTTACTACACTGAACTACACAAGATTGACTCTGTGTAAATGAGAAACAGAGCCAGGCAGTGGTGGTTCACACAAAGGTGAGCCCAGCACTTGGGAGGTGGAGACAGGAGTGATATGGCTGGGTGGAGGGAGAAATATAAGGTAGGAGGAGACAGGAGCTCATTGCAGTCTAAGGTTTGGTGGAGACAGAAGCAATCTGGAGATGCAGTTTGAGGACAGTATCGCCTTTTCAGTAAGAGGATTCGGTAGAGATAAATGGTCTCTCTAGTGAGTGGGTACACTGCTTCTCTGATCTCTCAGCTTTCACCCTCTAATATCTGACTCCGGGTTTTATTTATTATAATCAATTAGAATTTGTGCAACATAGACCCACTTGGAATGTGATGATGAACAACTTTGACACCAACTCCCACTAGACACTAGAAAGGTGGTCCATACACCCTGCAACTGTGTCTTAACCCTGGCTAGCTCCATCTCCTTGAATGTTGGGGGTTCCCGCACTCACCAAGCTCCCAGGTGACTCCCTTATTCCAACCTGTTCTCTCTGGGTTTCCTGAGAAATGGGACATTGGACCTCCATCACCCTTGTTCCCTGCTCCTACATCCTTCTTTGTTGCACTCCACCCAACTCTCCCTTGCCTCAGGGCCTCAACCTAAGCTGCTTCCCTCCCCTAGTAAACAATAGTTTTTCTTTTCCTTTAAGACCAATTTCTACACAGAAGTCACCTCCTCTAGGAAGCCCTCCTGCGTCCTCAGATTAGGTCTTGTGGGTCTGTTCTGCGGTCTCCAATATCTT
>PVIU01035490.1:0-10265 GCA_004026605.1 Ondatra zibethicus | reverse complement strand
GTTGAGAATTCTCTATTCAGATCCTTACCCCATTTTTTAATTGGGGTATTTAGAATTTTAATGTCTAGTTTATTGAGTTCTTTGTATATTTTGGAGATCAGACCTTTGTCTGATGTGGGATCAGTGAAGATCTTCTCCCATTCAGTAGGTTGCCTTTTTGTCTTAATGACTGTGTCTTTTGCTTTACAGAAGCTTCTCATCTGAGAAAAATTTTATTGGCCTTTTGGATAAAATTTATTTTCCAGGAAGGATGATCCCATCGTACTTCTGCTGGAACCAGCGCATGGCTTCCTCTTTGCTGATTCTGTGTTGGGCCCCAATGCAGCCTGTCCTGCGCTTCTTGCCTGCGATGCTGAAACCTGGCCTGCCTGGCACCACAGAGAAGTCCAGGCCGTAGATCCCAATGCGTGGGTCATATTTGATGCCCAGGTCAACGTCTTCTTCAGTCCCAAAGCCGAAGTTCCCAGTATCTGAGAAGTTATGTTTCTGTAACTCATACTCCCGCACCTTCAGGCCTCTCTCCAGAATTTCTTCTGCCTTGGCTCCACGGACAGTGCAGTGAACAGCAATCTTTTCATTTCTCCTGATGCCGAAGGACCCGATGGTGTACCTGGCTTTGGGAAAGACAGGTGTCTGGCCTGTGAGCCGCTCCGACACCTTGGCTGCCCGAGTCAGCCTGTCCCTGCGCTCCCCAACACAGATATTGAGGCAGAGCTTGTGGTTTTAAGGAGTTCTCGCATGGGGTTCTCCTTTTCACCTTGATCTTGTGACATAATGGAGGACAGGAAGGGAGAGTCTCAACTGTTTTTCTTAGTCATTAACCTAAGCCGCAGTCTATGTGGCTCCTCAATAGAAACTCTTGTGTTGTAGCAGTGCGACACTTCCTTGTTTATATTTGTATTCATCAGACCTCTATTTAAGCTAACATTATTATTATCGTTTAGACAGTACAGCTTAGGAAGAAATCATCTTCATAACAATCCACAGGTAAAAATTCCCAGTAGAACAGGATGTTTCCATGAGACAAACACACTCCATTACAGGCAGTGGGGATCTCCTCACACCCACTGACACCATGTCAGAGAAAGGTAACAGCAGCAAACATGTAAGGGCACAACAGAAGCAAAATACTTCCTGAGGTCTCAGGGGCCTTGCCTATCTGAGATTCATCCATCAGGGAGCTGACGCTTGGTGGGCTGACCCTTTGAAGTCAATTGCCACTTGCTGCTCCTCTGACATGGTCATGAGCATGACACCGTGGTGGGCTAAGATGTGACTCTTCTCTCTGATCTTTCTCTCCAAGAAACCCACTGATCCATAGATGTTTCCTTGGTGCATACTTCAAATATGTACCAGAGAGTGAGCAGAAAACCCTGGTGAGTTAGGTGTCTGGCATGGGTGACTTCTCATAGCTCCGGTGCATAAAGGGCTTCCTGTTCAGCACTCCACATCATATATTTGAAAAAAGAGTGGGTCAGATAACTCTATGGCTATTCTTACAGAGGAGGTGTTGCAGGGGGCCCGCTTGTTCATCCCAGCTGCCCAGAACCAAAATAATCACACAGAAACTGTATGAATTAAAACACTGCTTGGCCCATTAGCTCTAACTTCTTATTGTCTAACTCTTACATATTAATTTAACCTATTTCCATTAATCTGTATATCGCCACGTGGCAGTGGCTTACTGGCAAGATTCTAACCAGTGTCTGTCTCAGGCGGAAGATCCTGGCTTCTCTGACTCCACCCCTCTTTCTCCCAGCGTTCAGTTCAGTTCTCCCTGCCTACCTAAGTTCTACCCTATCAGGCCAAGGCAGTTTCTTTTTTCATTAACCAATATAAGCAACACATAGACATAAGGACCTCCCACAACAAAGAGATAATAGGTGGACTGTCCCAGGAAGCTTTGAGTGACAGAAATGACAACTTACACAGGAACAGACAGTGCTTGAAAGATGATGATTCTCCAGTCTTCCAGTCTGGCCTATTCAGAATCTGACCACCTTTAGCAGAAACAATGGCAAGACAGCCCACCCAATCACTGTCTGCCAGAGAGGAGCAAGATTTCTGTCCCAGTGTCTACTCCAGTTTGACTCTGAGGGGTCTCCTCTCACGAAGGAGGGTATCTCAGCCTGAGGAGTAAAACATAGTTGTACAGAGCCGTCCCAGTGTCCCTCCATCTTGGGCTTCAGAACCACAGCTGGGTATCCAGGAGGACAGAGAGTTAGTAGATCTCTCTTATATATGGACCTGCTTTTCCACCTTGTATAAATGGTGAAGTTCCAACATTGGAATTCTGGTAGAAAGTCAGGTCAACTTACCCTGGGTTCCTGCAGCAGGCACAGAGGTGAATGTATCATATAAGGATGCTAAACTGATATATATATATATTCGTTCTGGCATTCAAAGCTTGAGGTTCCTAAACCAGTACAATGTATACCCTCTTTGTTTTTCCCTCAGTGTGTTTCCATCAGGGAGTCTATATGCCAGTCAATGCCTGCTACACCAGCTTACCAATCAAAGCAAGCACATAGCCAAACTTCTCTAATCAACAGTTGACAATAAAAAGTACTGACCTGGGAAAATGGACATCTACTGCTTCAGCAAGGCTCTGGGAAACCCTCCAAAATACCGAGTTCTCATGGCAAGCCTGAAGAGCCCAGAGTTGTTCTATTCTAACCTATCATGTTGCCTCCAATGGTACTCCAAATGTGTGATTTTTCCTTGTTGCTACCCTTACTACTTCATCTGAAAACAGCTATTCAGTGCAAACTCTCAGTCCCCATCTTCATCGGAGGGGGAAAGAGATGGCGTAAATCCCAAATTCTGCCTTTAGTTCATAGAGGTATGGACATCTAACCCTCCTACAACTTAGGGGGTAGATAAATGCTATGGTGAGATCACTGTAAAGTTCTGTGCATGTGTTATCCAAAACTCCCACACAACAGATGTAGGACCTGAATGTGTTATTCACACTGCAGTGCTAACAGCTGGCAGGGGCATCCACATGTGACCAACAGCTGTCTCTCAAGTTCTCTAAATTCTGAAGCATAACAAAGGTCATTGTTTTTTAAACACACAGCTTCATTGGTGCTCAGTATCTCATACATCAACTCAGACATTTCTTTGTTCACACCTTCTTGGGACTACCAATATATTTTGGGATCAGAGAACCATAAATTGATGCTCAACCCTACTCTCTAGTGAATCCTCTTTTCTTTTTGTTCCTCTGCAGACTCTGGGAAGATAAATAGGGATTTCTGGATAGTAGTGCCACCACCTGGCCTTGACATGCCATTGCAGTGTGAACACTAGGCCAGTGCTTAAAGTAAGGGGACTTCTGAGAAGGGCAATGCTAGTGCTTGTCTTATCAGAGACTTAAACAGTGGCTGGAATTCTTGGTTGTTGATCAGTCTTAACTTTGGAGATAAATATGGGACAAGTGGAAAAGAGAAGAATATAACTCCAGGAATGGTGTCGTGTGAGGAGAATTGTGAGTGCTTGTGTGGAAACTCAAAAAAAAAAAAAAAAAAAAAAAAAGACAAGAGTCTTGTAACCTCAGTTTCTTTAAAACACAGAATTATTCTTGAAACTTGTTTTGGTGCTTATCCCAGGTGTGGTTGGTAGGAATGAGTTTACTTCATGTTATTCCTTACATGTTATTCCTTAATTGCTTACTGTTTTTACTCATTTAAATGTTTAAAGTATCCTTTATAAGCCCCTATGGATAAACACATTTTTGCCAAATGTGGCTTGTCCTTGTGGTTGTATAGAGCTTGAAATCATGTGAACGTTACTCACGTGTCCTTTCTTTTCTTTTTTAAAGTTTTGTTAGTCTTGAGTATTACTCTTTTTTTAATTTTTTATCGATATTTATTGAGCTCTACATTTTTCTCTGCTCCCCTCCTTGCCTCTCCCCTCCCCTTCAACCCTCTCCCAAGGTTCCCATGCTCCCAATTTACTCAGGAGATTTTGTCTTTTTCTACTTCCCATGTAGATTAGATCTATGTAAGTCTCTCTTAGTATCCTCATTGTTGTCTAAGTTCTCTGGGATTGTGGTTTGTAGGCTGGTTTTCTTTGCTTTATGTTTAAAAACCACCTATGAATGAGTACATGTAATAATTGTCTTTCTGGGTCTGGGTTACCTCACTCAAAATAATGTTTTCTAGCTCCATCCATTTTCCTGCAAAATTCAAGATGTCATTATTTTTTTCTGCTGTGTAGTACTTCATTGTGTAAGTGTACCACATTTTCCTTATCCATTCTTCGGTCAAGGGGCATTTAGTTTGCTTCCAGGTTCTGGCTATGACAAACAAAGCTGCTATGAACATAGTTGAGCACATGTCCTTGTGGCACGATTGAGCATCCTTTGGATATATACCCAAAAGTGGTATTGCTGGGTCTTGAGGAAGGTTGTTTCCTAATTTTCTGAGAAATTGCCACACTGACATCCAAAGGGGTTATACCAGCTTGCATTCCCACCAGAAGTGCAGTAGTGTTCTTTCTTAACCTTCAGAATTTAAATTTTTGGGGGCTCTGAATGTTCTGAATGTTGTTGGGTATGGCATAAGACTTTAGTCTGCCTACCTTTGGACTGCTTTCTCTCAGGTCCAACTTCAGATGAGTGCCCCCCCCCATTGCCTAAAGCTACTCCCAGCCTTGAACATCATTCCAACCTTCTTTACCTCTGAAAAGTATATCCTAATTTCAGCAGAGAATCAGTTACTGAAGAGAATACATCACTCCTATCCTCAACAAAATCAGTTACTGAAGATAGTACATCATTCCTTATCTTTAACAAAACACTGGAATGTTAAGTCCAAAGGAAACTAGTTCACTTCTACCAGAAGGAGTCACTTCCCTTCTGTTTGGCAAAATGACAGATGGCTTTTAGTCTTTTAGTGTTTTGGTTTAGAGTTTGCGGTCAGCCAGGTCTACAGAATGAGTTCCAGGACAGCCAGGTTTACACAAAAAAATACCCTATCTCAAGAAAAGTAAAAAAAAAAAAAGTTCCAATGATGGACCTAAGACATGAAGAACATTAGATACTAAAAACACAGATGACCTGTGTTACCTATTGACACACTAGGGCCCATGCTGGCCTCAAGACTCCTTCAATATCATAAGCACATATTAGCAAAAAAACCAAACAAAACAAAACTTGGAAAAGGGCTTCTCAAGATGGAGGCTGGGATCTGAGTGAATGGTTTACTTCATGGTTACCAGATTTAACCTGGGTAAAACAAATGCTTATTTTCACTCTTAGTGCCTTACACATCCTGGTGCTCATTTGTGGTTGTCAAGGATAAACACAGTAAAAACACTTAAAATTAAATTCCCAAGATTCGACTCATTCCAGTAGAGCCAGAAGGAATGTACTAATCTACTAAACTGTAATTATGCTACACATTTAAAAAAACTCAACTCTGTTAGAATATTAGCCCTCCAGGCTCAGTATCAACCTGTACCTCAACACTAATCAATGATTTCATTCCCATGATCAAGAGCCAGTGGGGAAGGTGATGGGTAGAGAAACTGCATCTAGAGCCAGCCTGAGAGCATTCTGAGGCTGCGAAGACAAAACCAGGAATCCTAGGAATGAAGAGAAGTTCCCTCACACCTGAGAAAACTCACTCCACAAGAGCACATTGTGGTCTTTAAAAGCAGCCTTCCCTCATTATATGGGTCTCAGTTCCAAATTCAGGCTTGAGAACTGAGGACAGCTGCAGCTTCAAATAAAAATCCAGCTATTTACAATTTAAACTGAGTCTCTGGTCTCTCAGTGTTTTCTGAGTCTATAACACTTGCAGCTGAATTTTTTTTCTAAAAAGACTTTGAAATAAGATTCTGATGCTTGAATCCAATAGTCTTTAAAGGCACAAACCAAATATCAGTGAAGTAATAGGAAGTAAATATCAATGAAAGTAAGAAATAAAATCAATGAAATAGTAAGAAATAAATATCAATGTAATAGTAAGAATTTTCTAGAGGGGACTTTGAGATGAAAGTAAATTGAAGAGAGTGTATTAACAATTTCCTTGTATAACAAAACAAATAGGAATTTACTGTTTTTTTCTGCTTTCTGTAGACAATATAGAGATGAATTTCATCCTGTGACCCATACAGGTCTTTATTCTTCTGGTAGATACCTTTTTATGAAGGACGTCCCTTAGCTGGGTGGTGGTGGTGGCACATACCTTTAGTCCCTGCCTTTGAGAGGCAGAGGCAGGTGGATCTCTGAGTTTGAGGTCAGCCAGGTCTACAGAACGAGTTCCAGGACAGCTAGGTTTACACAAAAAATACCCTATCTCAAGAAAAGAAAAGAAAAAAAAGGGACCTAAGACATAGAGAACACTAGATACTAAAAATTCGTCTACTATACAATAGTGAAGAATCTGAGAGAAGACCCATGTTGAGTTGGGTGGGTTTGTAATGCTGGCTACATCAGAGCAGGCAGCTTGAGCAGCTCTGCTGGTAGGAATTGATATCCAAAGGAGCTGTTATTTGTTCTAGGATGTGAGAATTTGTATTACTGCCTTTCCTTGTAGGTGTGTCTGGAGCCCCCAAGCCCATACACTTATACACACTCACACATCTCCAACTTTTAAATCTCTTCTAAAAGGTAGAGTGAAATAGACTGTGTAATTCAACTTAATAGTTAAATATAATATTAATCTCTCATAGCCCAATTTTCTCTAACTTAGGGTTAGCAAATTTTAAACATATCAAAGTTTATCACAGAAGAACATCTCCTATACTTACTTGGTTCTCATGCTTGATCATATAGATGAGATAAAATAAGCTAAAGAAGGACAAAGATATTTAGATATACAGATATAAAGACATAGATAATATAGATACATAGACATAGATGCTATAGATATGTAATATGCATGTAGATGATATTGATATATAGATACAATCTTTCCAGAATGTTTTTAAGCAACCTCTCTAGCTATCTGTACCAATCCTGATGTGGTTTTTATGCTACTCTTTAACCATGTCACAGTTCTCTATGCAAGATGTTCCTGGCATAAAGATGCCTCAGGGTTTTCTCAGAGAGGCCCATTCTGGGCCCCTGAGGACCAGCAGGGGAGTGGCAATGAAGAGGGTGAGCAAAACCATGTCTAATTGGCCTGAGCCTACAGCTGACTGATGAGCTTACTTGAGACCAATTTCTTTATCCCCTTCCCAGCCTCTCAATCTCTGCTACTCACAGGAGGTGGCCAGCAAGACATTCCCTTGAAGGAGGAAAAAAAGTCTTAAATAACAAATAAGTTGCGCATTAAAAATATAAAATGTTTGTTAGATACTTGGATGAGGATAACTTCAGTTTTCAAAAATAACACTGACAACTGTGTATGTGCATCTTCCAGGCCTGCTAATTCCGAGGGTACGAATAGAAAATACTTTCAGTAACAATGGAAATGGATGTTTATTTGTCAAACTAAGAGTGCAATGAGAGACAAGGAAATAGGAAATTTACCTGTCAGAGACACAGAAGGAAAAAAGCTTGAGGGTGGTAAGACGACTCAGCAAGAGCCTGGTCCTGAGGCTGCTGCTGTTGCCCTGGGCCTCTCTTTAGGGTGTCTCTGCAAATTCCCTCCTTTCTAGCTCCCAGCCTCTCCTTAGGATATCTCTGCAAATTCCATCCTTTGGATTTCACAGCCTCTTCTTAGGGAGTGTCTGCAATACCCTCTCCTGAGGTTTGATGTGAAGCTGGTGGAACTTGACTTTTTGTGTACACGCTAGAAATAGTAAAAACATAATTATCACATGGCACCACCAATAACCCAAATGTCCTATGAAAGATGAGTTTAAAAAATAGTTCTTTAAAAAAAATGTTGATGTAAATCACCTTAAAGGTATTTTTGAAGCCATTTTTTCTCCTATTATTTTATTTGGGCTTTTTGTTTTAAAAAGAAAAAAAAAACCAAATGTTATTGTGTATATTATGGTTTTCAATGATGGATTTTTTTTATGGATTTTGTGTATGTATGTATCTCCACATGTGTATAAGTGTTTCATGACTTTGTTTGTTTGTTTTATTATCTAGCTTGTTTTTTACGGGGGGGCATTAAGTTGGAGTGATGGGGAGGGCCTGGGAGGAGATTTGAGAGGGAAAGTCAGAAACAAAGTAAGACATGTTTGTGTCTTGTTTACAAGGCGACTGTAAGAAGAAACAATACTAAATGCGGTGGCCATCTTGGGGCTCTGCATGGCGGTGAACACCAGTCTGAATATCTTTGAAGCAGAGGGAAAATTAAGAGTCCTGACTAAGTCACATAGAAAACATAAAAGAAACATAAAACAAATTCTTTTTCTGCAAGGAAATTTATTGGAGAAGGAAAAAAATTTAGGCTAAGTACAAGGGTAATGACAGATCATGAGGTCTCAGAACACAGATCTTGTGTCTGGTCTCAGCGGCAGCAGAATAGGAATGTTCTATTGCAGGTTCCACGGGCACGTTCAAGAAATTTGCATCCTCTCTTTCTACAGAAGCATAATGGGATCTTTCTTGAGGCTGAGGAAAGAGAGAACGCCAGGCATTAAGTATGGTAGCCAGCAGTGTGCAATAGTGTACAACACTAAGAAAACGCATGAAACATGGTACAGAGTAGGTTTGTTTGCATTGGTGACATCATACCCAGCACCGTGACCAACTCCAAACACTGGGAAAGAATACATTTAACAAGTGTTGATCACATGCATGCCTTGACACCCATTTCACAGTCCTTCAACTTTTAGTGTCTTCATTCCTGACCTGTATGACATTCATACACTGGCATTTGGTTCCTAAATCTATTCTTTTAAACAAAAGAGTTTTTCCTTTCTATTACAAAATTATCAGGAATAGACAAAGGAGTAATCAATATGGCCTATGTTTTAAAACTATTCCACAGATAAATTTTGAAATAAAAAAACTTAAAATTGATTATAATCTTTTGACTCTCACTGTTACTTCAAAGAATAAGACAGTGAAGATCCTAGGGGATCAACAGTGATTCCTGCCTGAATCACACAGCTCTCAGCAGGATTCCAGGGCCCATCTTCCACCCTCTCTCAGGAGACTCCAACCCACTGTCATACTGGGCACCAGCACTCACCTCCATCTTGAAGAGCAGAGCCTTCTGGGTCCCCAAAGGAGATGGTCATATCCTGGTCCTCTACCCCTGACTGCTCATCAGTTTTAGTCTCCTCAGCTGCTTCTGGGAGAGGATCAGCCTGGGCCTGGAAGGCCAGCAGGGCAAGGACAGAGAGGAGAACAAGTGTCTTCATGGCTGAGAGTCACCTGGAGGATGGGTGAGCAAGAGCCAGTGTGTGGTGACTGAGGAGCCCGCCTGCATTTATAGGGCTGTCATAGAAGGTGCAGAGACAGGCCCTGTAGTTAGAGAGGGCACACACGGATGGGAACTGGGAGAGCCTGTTGTCCTTTGATGCTCCTGTGTTCTCATTGATATCATCACAGTGTTGGTCTGTGTATTCAGTGACAGCTCTCCCTTGCAGTTAATAATGATGAAAGGCCCTAAAATCTTCTCCTGTTTCCCATATGCTTGAGTATTTACCTTTCTATGATCAATAAAGAAAAGAGGAGGGCATTTTCCAACTTTGCAAGGTCATGGAATAAGGAGTTTGGGTATTCTGAAGTTGGAGCCTGCTGTTCTCAGAAAGTATGAACCCTGGAACAGACACGAATACCTTTAGATTTGACAGTCAGTTCTTTGAGTGATTCTCAGGTATTACTACCCTTGTGAAGAAATACTTTGTGAATTCTTTTCTTTGGAGCCATTATGGTCAAAGTAAGATGGCCCCGGTGAATCAAGCTCAAGAGGAAATGATGGACAAATTTGTGGTCAGAGTGAAGCTAGAGAGGTTGTTCTGAAGAAGCCAGTGTGACCTGAGCACATCTCATGAGCGCGTCCCAGAAGCCTCCTCACAATGTGGGAGCCATCAAATGATGTGATGTAGCTTATGTCTGAGGTCTTGGACTTTTTACTTTTAGGAGATTTAGAATTAGGTAAAGAAATAAAAGCACATGATAAAGCATGTTACCAGCTGTTTCTCATCGTCAGCCATGCCAGGAAGTGCCCCATGAAGCCACCAGTATTCACCAGGACAATCTTCTGTACTGAACTCTTCCCTTCCGCCACTACTCGTGTTGTGCATGAAGAAAGAAACATATCAATAGGTAGCATTTAGTTATTTCTTTGCATTTCCAAAAAGCAGGAAAACATCAATGTATAACATTATATGGACACATGTATAAT
>PVIU01035489.1:0-10255 GCA_004026605.1 Ondatra zibethicus | reverse complement strand
GTATATAAATTAACACATTTATACACTTATATGTGTAATGAATGCACTACAAATACTATATAGTTTCCAAATATTCATTATTTTAATTATGAGTATGTATTTCTGTGTGTGCGTGTATGTCACATGAATACATATATTCTTAGACACTGAAAGAGCTTGTCGGATCTCCTGGAGCTGGAGTTACAAGTGGCTGTGTCCTATGTGATGAGTGTAGGGCCTCTGCAAGAGGCGTCAGTACTGTTAACCAATGAACCATCTCTCCAGCACCTATTTTAATTAGTCAAATCTAATGACAAAATTAAAGAATGAAACAATTATTTGAAACGTCTTGCTTTGATGGTCCTTCTAGCAATGAATAGAAGACGGGCTGTGAATCAATTCCACTGTTGTTGCTATTTTAGTGCTGTCCCTTGTACTGCAAATCTCATGAAAACCTAATTACTGACAGTTTAGCGAACCTTATGGGAATGCTCACAGTGATCTCCGTGACTCTAGGGATTTGACTCATTTACTCCTCAGCCATAGCACGACAAAAACTCATTTAGCGTGACTGGTACAGCTGAGTGATACTATTCAAAGGCCCTGAAATACTGGGGTTTTACTGTCCTGTGATCTATTGCTATTTCTTTACATTGTTCTACACAAATAAATGAAAATTTTAAATTCTTCCTGAAGTATACCTAAGGATTTCTAGGGACCAGCATGGAGGGGTGAATGTACATTTGTAGATGGATATTGGATAGTCTAAAACACTGTAAGTTATAATCTTTAGCAAAAAGGTTATAAAAGTGACAAAAAGAAAATGATGGTCAAAATGTCATCCAGATTATGAGCTAAAGAAAGAAAAGAAAACAGTCTGTCAGTAGGATTAGCTTCCCTGTCAGTTCATGCTCTGTGATGTGCATAGAGGACATGGAATCCTTTGTTTTTCATCTCAATATGAACTTCTAATATAAAACAGACAGATCAGGTTGGCTGTGCTGTAAATGGCTTAGTTGCGAAAACATCATCAGGTTGTATTGCTTGAATGGCACTGACCACAGGTTTCTGGGTCAGGAGCAAGAGTGAGGAGCCCCCTATCTTAGGCCATTGTTGGTGTCTACAGTGGGACCAAAAGGGGAAGAATTTCACAGAGAATTCTACAAGCCACTGAAGTGAAAGCCTCTTCCTTACTATATAGCTCCATCCTCTTTCACACACAGGACATAGACAGACCATGTGAAGGGCCACCTGCTTCAGTTTTACAGTTAATGCCACTTAAGCTGGACTGGCAATCTCTGCACTTTTAGACGCTTGTACACCCTCAAAGAAATGCATGAAGAGCCTTGCTGATCTCAATCTCATCCATAACCTTTATGTGAATCAAAATAAATGAATATTATACCAAAACACTAGATATCATATGTGTTTACATGTGAGTAATAGATTCCTGGGCTGTCAGTCTTCCTGACACTGGAGGCTGCTTGCATTGTGACCAGCTGGGATCTGCTCCCCCCCTCTACTCCTTTTATGTGTAGTTTCTGGCCAAAGCAGTGTCTCCACATTCTTAGTACTCCACAGTGGATTAATTCTCCATATTTATTCATTTTCTTCTTGTTAAAGTACTATCTTTTCCCTATTATCTTAACTTAAATGTATCTTATATAAAACCATACAGGGAAATTTGTAGATTATGAATCAGTGTAGTGTTGAGAGAAGGTATGATCTCATGCAAACTTTACCTGGTGATGTAGGCTCCCCTATATGTCCAGGGCCATCCTCACAGCATCTCCCAGGTTATACAGATTCTAAATTGAAGCATTGTGTTGGCTTCATCAGCCAGGCATCCTCGCTCTGTCTCTTTCTCTCTGTCTCTCTATCTTTCTTTCTCTCTCTCTCTCCAACCCACCTCCAGTGTGTTTGCCTCAATCACGTTCCATCTTTGCCTTTGAGACAAGGACTTTCACTGAAGCTGGATCTTGCTGACTCAGCTTGCTGGGTGAGCCAGAGAACTCTCGGGATCCTGTTGTTTCCACCTCCCAGGCTCTGGGGTGTTGAGTGTGGCACCATGCCTGGCTTTTTCCTGAGTTTCTGGGTCAGGATTCATACCTTTGTGCTTGCTTATATTTTAATAATAGTTAATTTTAAAATTATTATTTTAAATAAATTTTAAAAATATTATTAACAAAACTTTATTGATCCAGTCATCTTCCCTGTCCCTGTTTCTCTATTTTTTTAATTTTATTTTTATTGAGCTCTACATTTTTCTCTGTTCCCTCCCTGTCTCTCCCCTCCCCTTCAACCTTCTCCCAAGGTCCCCATGCTCCCAATTTACTCAGGAGATCTTGTCTTTTTATACTTCCCATATAGACTAGATGTATGTAATTCTCTCCTAGGGTCCTCATTTTTGTCTAGGTTCTCTGGGATTGTGATATGTGGGCTGGTTTTTTTTTTTATTTTGTTTTATGTTCAAAAACCATTTATGAGTAAGTATATGTGATAATTGTCTTTCTGGGTCTGGGTTACTTCACTCAAAATGATGTTTTCTAGCTCCATCTATTTGCCCGCAAAATTCAAGATGTCATTATTTTTTTCTGCTGTGTAGTACTCCATTGTGTAAATGTACCACATTTTCCTTATCCATTTTTCGGTCAAGTGGCATTTAGGTTGTTTCCAGGTTCTGGCTATGACAAACAAAGATGCTATGAACATAGCTGAGCACATGTCCTTGTGGCACGATTGAGCATCCTTTGGATATATACCCAAAAGTGATATTATGAAGTCTTGAGGAAGGTTGTTTCCTAATTTTCTGAGAAATCGCCACACTGACATCCAAAGGAGCTATACCAGCTTGCATTCCCACCAGCAATGCAGAAGTGTTCCCTTTTCCCCACAACCTCTCCAGCATAAGTTATAATAAGTGTTTTTGAACTTGGCCATTCTTACAGGTGTAAGATGGAATCTCAGAGTTGTTTTGATTTGCATTTCTCTGATGACTAAGGATGTTGAGCATTTGCTTAAGTGTCTTTCAGCCATTTTAGATTCCTCTGTTGAGAGTTCTCTGTTTATGTCTGTACTCCATTTTTTTTATTGGATTATTTGTTCTTTTGATGAACTATTTCTTAAGTTCTTTGTATATTTTGGAAATCAGACCTCTGTTTGTTGTGGGGTTAGTGAAGATCTTTTCCTATTCTGTAGGCTGTTGTTTTGTCTTGTTGACCGTGTTCTTTGCTTTACAGAAGCTTTTTAGTTTCAGGAGGTCCCATTTATTAATTGTTTCTCTCAGTGTCTGTGCTGCTGGGGTTATATTTAGAAAGTGGTCTCCTATGCCAATGCGTTCAAGTGTACTTTTCATTTTCTCTTCTATGAGGTTCAGTGTTGCTGGCTTTATGTTGAGGTCTTTGATCCATTTTGACTTGAGTTTTAACCTGTTTTTCTATTTTAAAACACAGTATAAATACAATTTAAAATATACTCATGATCTTTTCTTAGTTTCATGTATTCTATCTGACTACTTTCCAGTATCAGTCCCTAGGATTCATTTACTTAATGGTATGAACTGCAAATTCTATTGACTTCACTGTTTTGTTTATTTTAGAAGTAAGCTCACTTGATTAATTATCACCTCTTTGGTTGCATAGGGCATAACACTAATTTGAGATGATTGCAATATTTCTGCACATGCTTTTAGCATAGATAGACATGACTGCTCATGGGTACTCATAATAGTAAAATTGATGGTCCTCATACCTGTATTATGAGCTTGTTCAATATTCTCAAATATATCATAATAAATATGTGTATATATATGTATAAATATAAACACATACACCAAAATTTATAAAACTTTTTAGTGATCACTAATTTTGGCAAATGTCATCATTTTAGTAATTAATTTGTAGCTATCTTATATGTAACATTATTGTTGTGAGATAATGCTTATACTGTGTAAAGATTTGTCACTGTGGTTGGTTTAATAAAAAGGTGAATGACTACTAGCAAGACTGAGATTTGGGGTCAGAGAGAATGCTGGGGAAAAGGGTGGAGTTGTCCAGAGTTGCCAACCAGACACAGATGAGGCAGAAAAGCATCATAGGCAGTACAGAGTATCTGTGAGGCAGAAAACAATTTAATAGAAGTGGTTTAAGTTATAAGAGCCAGTTAGAAAGCTGAACTTTCATAATTAATTAGAAATTTCCATGTGGTTATTTAGGAGCTGACTGGCTAGAGAGAAAAATTTATCTACATATAGTACTCAAAGTGGGGCGTGAAGCCAAACACAGCTTCCTGGTGACCAAGGTCTCTCGAACAGGCTCAGTGTCCAGAGAGTACCTGCAGCCTAGACCCAGGTGGTAGCATCATGCACTAGCACCATGCCCTAAACTGAGCCACACCTAGCAGCTGACTTAGAGTTCATTTGTCTCACACAATCAGAGAGCAGTAATGATGCTCAGCAATCAGATCCAGATGTAAAAACCTCCACACAGGTTATAACCTGTTTTAAAAAGGTACACAGGATTAGACACAAAAAGAAAGTGGATATAGACAGTCATAAAAATTAGTTTATAAATTATAAAATAAAGTCTTTAAAAAGAATAAATAATATAAAAAATTAAACCACATAAAGATGGAAAATGCTCAGAAAGTTTGGATCCTATATGATGTCTTGTTGATTTTAAATTTTTTGATTGGTGATGAGCAAACAGTAGCTACTGAGAGTCATCAGATTATGAAAAGTGGTAATTTAAACCGAACTATATATATTTTAACTGTCTTAACTTCCAAATAAAATTCAAAGTACATGTTGTTTGATAAGAGGTTATGCCTTCATAACCTCTTTGTTTTTTTTTTTTCTACAAAAAAACAAAAGGCTGTGGATTCATTCAAGTTTAAAGAGGGTCAGACTTGATCAGAGAAGACCCCCTGAAAATCCTGGCTATAGACATAAAGAAGTAAATCTAAAATAACTTCAAGACAGGTGATGTATATTTTTGCCTGTTCAAACATAAAACAAACAAACAAAAAACTTCTTAGATTGACTCATGTACAATGCATAGTCCATGCTTGTGTTCATGCCTATATGTATGTTATCTTCGAAAGATCATGTGTTTTCAGAACAATGAAACCACAAATGGGCCAGGTTATTCAGCCTCTCAGAATGCCTCTGCTACAGTCTCCTCAGAAATCTGCATACAGAACAGCTTCAAAGCTGCTGGCTGATATTCCAGCCTCCACAGACTATTCTATCCAGGATATTGACTAATACCCTAATATACTCAGGGTCCTCCAAAGATGCTAATGCCTCCAGACAACAGGAAGCCATCAAGAGAACACAGTGCATACATTCCCACGAGATGTGGTGGGTGGTTTTGGTCATTCAGGGGATTACGGATATTTGTCATTATTTAGGGGAGTTGATTACAAGTTGCTGTTTGTAAGGGTCAAAAAAAGCTAAACAAAGCAGATTAGACTTAGAGATCTCACTATGCAAAGAAAAAGAGGGGATATAGTAACAAAAGGATAAAAAGATAGATTATTGAATCTACTTTTGAATTAAAAAAGCAACTACTAGTCTTAAATATTTTACATTGTATGGATTTTTCTATATTGATATAAATTTAAGGTTATTTTTGTTAAACATTGTGGTAGAATGTCTGGATGGCCTGGAGCCAGGGAATATCAAGCAAGGATGACTAGCCAT
This sequence comes from Ondatra zibethicus, assembly GCA_004026605.1. Lineage (NCBI taxonomy): Eukaryota > Metazoa > Chordata > Mammalia > Rodentia > Cricetidae > Ondatra > Ondatra zibethicus. The sequence continues at coordinate 4,575 of PVIU01035489.1, read as the reverse complement.
GAAATCCCACTGGGTTATACTTGACTTGGCTTCAGAATTTTTACACAGACCCTAGGTTTTCCTTTGTGCTACAAATCCCTTTTGTTGTCCTATGTGAATCTTGAGTGAGGGTTTCCCATGGATACAAAATATATGTAAAACTTGGTTCATTGGAAACCCGGAAAACCTTGGTACCTTATGAAACAGGTATTTGCACCTGGTTTTGTATTGTTGTAAGTGTCTATCAGTTTGTTTTGAGATATAGAAATCTTCAAGCTAAAGTGTAAGTATAGGAAAAAATAAAGATGCTGGGAAGCAAATGGAAGGCTTCAGTTGCACCATGATAAAGGCCCCTGCAGCCGCAGAGGCTAAGTTCATTTTCATGTGCCTTTGTGTCTTCATTTCTCCGACCCACGTGAATCCACACACTATATGCTGAAATATTTGCGACAGAACCTACTGTACTGTACATATGTTTCATTCTTGTTTAAGGTATTGTACCTATGCAGCTCATTTAACAATGTGATGTAAATTTCTAGTCCTTGGAAGTTATTCTTACAAATTATTTATGATAATAAGGAAATGCAGGTTAGTAGTTGGTCACTTATAATCATATTAGGTATGTTTTCAAGATTCAACAAAGATATATTTTAGAAAAATAGGTAATCTTCAAGGTCATCTTCAGAGTAAAACCCTTTTCTTTTTTTATTTAGAAAAATGGGGGAAATGTTGCAACATACTTCATTATACTGTGTAAAGGTACACAACTGTGATAGGTTTAATAAAAAGCTGAATGGCCAATAAATAGGCAGGATTTTCAGGGCAGAAAGAATGATGGGAAGAAGGGTGGAGATGTGCAGGGTCACCAGTCAGACACAGAAGAAGCAGAAAAGCATCATGAGAAATACACAGTAAAAGTAATATAGCCACAAGGCAGAAAGTAAATTAATAGGAACGTGTTAATTTACGTTATAAGAGCTAGTTACAAATAAGCCTAACCTGGTGACTGAGCTTTTATAATTAATCAGAAGTCTTCAAGTGTTTATTTGGAAGCTGGCAGGTCAGACAGAAAAGTCTTCCTACATATTATCTCACAATTTATCAAATAATTATTACTTGCTGAGGTTGTAATGCAAATTTCTTTGGTGAGTAATGATGTTAAAGCAGCATTGTATACTTAAGATATTTTGAGCCTCAGCAAGCTATGCCAGTTTAGAAATGAATTATTTTAAATCTTTATTTTTAATTTAAAATATTTTTATTTGATATTAATAATTTTTAAGTTATATCATTTCTTAGAGTCTTTCTGGAAACCCAGCCTTACCTGGAGAAGTTCAGTTGATGAAGCTGGAATCATTTATTTTCCCATATACTTCCTCAATTTCCTCTCCTCTTTTCTATAGCTCTGTAAGCTATATCATCAATCCCAAAAAACCAACATCTGTGAGTCAGTCAATGTCCACAGTGCATTTAATAATGAGAAAAGAATACCACTGTGCTTGACAGCCTATCCATTGCTCTCCTGTAGTTTGAAATTTTACCCTTTGAAATTCTGATACCACACCAAAGCTCATTCAATAGCTATAAGTAAAGCATCACATTCAACATATTTATGTGAATGCATTTGCTTTTCTCTTTCCTGAATATAAGTTTATATGCTAGAGAAGATAAGTGCCATGGGATTAGAGAGAGGACACATGAAGTAATGTGTAGGACAGAGAAGCCTATTTTCCAAATGCAGAGCCAGGTATAGCTAATGCCAACTTTCAGGAGAGCTGCAACTGTGAAGCCAAGCTGGAATACAGAGTAAGTTTATTTATTTTTCTTTTTATTACTTAAAAAAATACCAATCCAAATTGCCTCCCCTCCTCCCAGTCCCACCCTTTCCCTCCACAGACCCTCCCCCACCCCTCCAACCCTAGGGGAGTGCCATGAACCCCACCCTGTGGAAAGTCCAAGGTCCTCCCTACTACATCTAGGTTTAGCAAGGTTTACATCCAAAGAGACTAGGATCCCATGAAGCTGGCATATGCAGTAGAGACACATCCCAGTGTCACTATCAGTGACCCCCTCAGTCTGCCTCAGCTGTCAACCCCCTTCAGAGGGGCTTGGTTGTTCGCATGCTTATTCACTCCCTGTCCAGTTGGAGTTGGTGAGTTCCCATTAGTTCAAGCAAACTTTCTCAGTGGATGATCCCCTCATGGTCTTGAATTTCTTGCTCATACTCTCACTCTTTCTACTCTTCAACTGGATATTGGGAGCTCAGTCCAGTGCTTCGATGTGGGTCATTGCCTCTGTCCCCATCTGTTGTTTGGTGAAGGTTCTATGGTGATATTTAAGATAATCATCAGTCTGACTACAGGGTAAGGTCAGTTCAGACACCCTCTCCTCATCCAGCAGGCTTTACAATAAGGCCTTGGCTCAGAACAAGCAAGCAAACAAAACCTCCCAAAAACATTGCTAGACGCTGTGATATTTTTTAGCAAGTTGAACATGACAACAGGTTTGATGCCACAGTTTAACGTGACATCCCTGTGCAGAGTCATTTACTAAATCCCCACCATATGCTAGTGATGGTGTGCGACATTCATTCTGTTCTCAGTGAGAACTCTCATATGAAGATAACCAGACAGTGAAGTTAAAGATACTGGTGCTGGGATTGACTAGAGGATATGTGACTTTCAAGAATACAAAATTCAGAGAAGACACAGGACACTAGGAGGTCTATTTGGCATTAAAAGCATACTGTGATATTATTTGAGAGGGAAAAAGGAATATGTGAAGGCATTAGAGATTCAGGGATATTTTAATTTCACATGAGGAATACTGTTCCAAAGATGAGGCTGGCCAATGGTAGAAAACAACACGCATCTTTGTAAAGGAGTAAGTTTGTAAACTTGAGGAATATTTGTGTGCAAATGAAATAGCTCTTGTGATGGTTAGTGTTAATTATGAACTTGACAGTTCTAGAATCACCTGGGAGTGGGCATGCCAGTGGGAAGTTACCTTGATTGCTTTAATTGATCTGGAAGCCCTACCCATTGAGATTGGCACTGTTGTCTGAAATGGCCCTGGACTGTAGACATGGAGAAGGGGAGCTGAGCAGTGGCTTTAGCCTCTCTCTGTTTCCTGACTGTGGTGCAATGTGACCAGGACCCTCAGGCTCCTGTGGTGGTGACGTTCCCTCGGCCACCATTCCTAGCCACAGTTGGTGAGAGCTGTCGCCTAGAGCTCTTTATGCGCCAGCTAGAACATAGAGACCTGAGTGAGATGAAATCTCATTGATATCCAGATTTTAACACATAGCCTTGGAGTCGACAATTATTCAGATCGCCCACTTTCCCTGGTTAAATTTTCATTTCCATCTGCTCTCTTTGCAGTGTTGTCAATGACCTGATCCACTCAGTTCCCTGTCTCCTAAGTCTAAGAAAGTCCAGCACTAAGGTTTCAGAACTAAGAATGCAAACAAATTTTAAGCTTAAAAATTATGAATTCTCTTTTGAAAGTAGAGTTAAATCAGTGCTCTCTCTCTCTCTCTCTCTCTCTCTCTCACATAAACAGATAGACAAACACAAAGAGTTGTTCAGCCATACCAGGGTAGCTAAACACATACACCACAGACACATGCACATACATAGAGAGAGAATACAGTTCTGTTCTGTGCTGATTAGTTTTTAATGTCAAGCTGATAAACACTGGAGCTACTTGAGAACAAGGACTCTCAACTGAGAAAATGCCCCCACCAGATTAACTTGTTGGCAAGCCTGTTGAGAATTTTCTTGAATAATGATTACTATTGGTGGACCCACACTAGAGGGAATGGTACCACCCCTAGACTGCTAGTCCTGGGTTCTATAAGAAAGCGGATTGAACCAGATATGAGAAACAAATTAGTAAGCAGTTTTCCTCCATGGCTTCCACATCAGCTCCTGCCTTGAATTTCTGCCTTAGCTTCCTCAGTGATGGGCTCTAAATTATAAGATAAAATAAAGCCCCTCCTCCACTGGAGATGGATTATAGTTTATAGTTTACATTTGGTCAGGGTTTTATCACAGAAATTGAACCCCTAAGACAATGCTGTCCCGCTATAATTCAACTTGGCTTTGATCCCTGATCAATTCAGATTCAGGGACCTCCTTGGATTTTTGTTGCTGTCATTTTCATGACCATTCATTTTATTTAATTATTCAGGCTTTAATTTACCTCTTCTTTTGCTTAGACTTCTCCATGCCTGAACCCTAATGAACCTCTCCCTGCACTCTTAGTAGTTTGGCAACCAGTGGTGACTGCTCAGTTTCCTTGAGCCTGGATTATAAACCTCACAGTTTAGTGGAGACCTGTGAGCAAATGCGTTGCCTGTACATTCATGCACCTTTCTCAGGAAGAAATTTGATGGCTGCAGAGTTCTCTGCTGTCATAAGCAGTGTGGGTTGCAGCCACAGAACATGCACACAGATAGATTTAACTTACCTTTAGGGTTCTCAGTCAATGAAAGAGAAAATACAAACATGTTTCTGAGAAAGCTCCTCTGTGAATTTTTCCACACTTCTTGTTTTCAGGAGCGATTAAGGCAGTGCTGTAGAAAGTGGCAGGGGC
>PVIU01035488.1:0-10270 GCA_004026605.1 Ondatra zibethicus | reverse complement strand
TAGGCCAGGAGGGATGGGGGTGGGCCTTGGACTTCCAACAGGGCAGGGCACCATGCCCTCTTTCAAGGAAGAAGGGGGAGGGAGGAGGGGTGGGGGGGTAATGGGAGGGGACCGGGAGAAGGGGAAGAAAGGTAAAAATTTTATTTCTTTAATTATGTTCTTGAATGGAAAAAATAAAACAAAACAATGTATGGAAAAAAAATAAAATAAAATAAAATAAAGAAAATTTATAACTTAATCCTTATTTGATATTCATTTTCTAAGTGTCAATACTGAGATACGTGATGCGTCATGTGTTTGTTGAATTAACTTAGAAATTCAGAACATTTCTCGTGGTTGCTTACCCTAAAAAAAACCTCAAGAAATTACTCTTACATCTAATCTCTAGTCTTTCTTTAAGATAAAAAGCATAGTTAAAATGCTTTCTTGCAGTCAATCTACCTGATCTTTTCCTATATAATGTTGAGAATGTAAGTCTCTGAGAAATTTCAAAAGTATGTGCTTAAATATTTAAACAGCTCATCACCTGATTCAAAAGTTATCTAAAGACAAAAATCACCCAAGTGCCCTCACTTACAAAATTATTTTTTCTTCTGTTCTGCTTTCAATGTTAGTCATGCTACGCACATATATAGACCAGTGCCTGAAATCTGCAGTCTGGACTGAATGCTTCAAATTGTCCTTCATCTCCTGTTTCAAAATCAGAGATGTCATTATTCTCAAGCCCTTCATCACTCCAGTATTAAGTTATGTCATTTTGAAGATAGAAAGCGCACACTGTCTTTGAAACCTCCACAGTGTTCTAAAGGAACACAATTGTAAATGGCAAAGATTGCTTTGTGCATGGATTTCTGACTCCAGTGCAGCTTCCTAAACTGAAACAGCAATCCTTACAGGATTACACACACGTGTGTGGGCCGTGAAACATGTGGCAACATCAAGATGTGTCTGAGAGTGCAATGATCAAACATTAAATAAAAAAATCAAGCATGGAATGAAGGCAAGGTTTGACCTACAGCAACCTCTTGTTGTTCACCAAAGCCTTGGCTGTGAACATGTGCACTTTTGTTCTGTGAATGATGTCACACCACTCAATGTCAATGCATGCTGCCTGAAACACATGGGTTCAAATTGAGGGCTATCATATAATAAATACTGCAGTGTGTGTCATGGCTGTACAAAGTGTTCTGCATTTATAGAAGCAAAATGAATTAGTTGTGGCAATAAGTTTAATATTGCCCATCATCATGCCTTGGCATGTATGTAGCAAACTAGACTATATTTGAACTATATTGGGTCAACATGCTTGATTTTTTTAAATTGCTGTTAGTGTCTTTGATTTAAATTTCATTATAAAATATGTTTTGTCTGGAGTCATGCAGCCCAGTCTCAGATCAGCATGTGACTACCTATCCAGTGAGTCTCCCTGGGACAGATTAGTGTATGATTATCTGTCCCTGGGTTTCCGCGGGGCAAGGCACTTATAAAAAAAATGCTCTCTCACTTAGAACAAGGAGTCGTAGTAGTGTAGGAATTTGCAAAATTTGTGCACTTTGCAGGCTCTTTTCTCTCATTGTATTGGCGATTCTTAGGGTGGTTTTAGTTTTCCTTTGATAGTCACACATGCAACAGCTGAAATTTTCTCTGGAAATTCTGTTCCTTTTCAAATATTTTCCCCTAAGATTCAACAGGGGGCTAGTGTTTCTCATATCTCTTGTATGGAATTACTAACTAGAACTCCTAATCCTGGGAGCTTTTCTAACTCATAAGAGAGAGTTAGGTACATACAAGAAAACAACACTTGGAACACTAACTATGTCTCACAGTTCTGGAAAGGAGAGTAGAAAATACAGACACAGAATAGGGAAAAAGCCTCAGGAACACACATACTGCCAACTGTTGAGAGTAACTTCCCTGAACACCAATTATAAAAAATCAATGATGAGATCTAGTATATTCTGATGAGAAAAATGCAATGCAAAATATGGAACGGATAGATTTATCTTTACCATACACAGGACCTTATATTAGTGGAAGAAGTATGGTATAGTGGGATGGGAAAAGAATGTTTTGTCAAGGCCTGCTTTTAAAGAGAGATCGAGACTTAGTATCCTCTTGTAGAAAAAGGAACTGTAGAAAAATATATCTTGCAGACATCAAAGAATTATTGTCTGGATTTGAATATTGTCCTTAATTGTGCATTAATTAATTAATGTCTTAATTAGACATTGTGCTCATGTTTAATACTTTGTAACTATGTAAACACAAGTAGCTGACTGTTGACATATGTGCTGTGATAGCAGGATGGGTCTCACTAGATATCTAGTTAAGCCTGCAAAATGCTGAACTCTATGTCTAGAAAAGGGTTATGCAGAGGGTGGAGAGGTGTATTGGAGAAGCATAAAGGGGAACAATCCGGGCTTTCATAATGATCACAATGTATTCATTAAATTGTGATGAATTTATTAAAGTCAAAAATAGAAGCCTATAATAAAGTGGTTTATGTAACCCTCATAAGAAAAAGACTCTGCTTAATTATAAATAAATACAGCCTGAGCTACTCAGGGCCACTTGAATGCAATCCGCTTGGTGGTCAGAAGTTTTCCTTGCACCAACACCCCTTCCCTATCTCAGGACCTGAACCCAAGCTGAGGTTGCACCCCAGTAGTTTATTGTTAAATTAATTTTATTTTAATATTGAAAAAAACTACACTAATTTTTGAATGTCTTTAAAAACAGGTCTGCCATTTTGTGCTCCATAGTCATGTGAAGTGATATTTGCAGTGTTGACAATTATAATATCAAAATGATGCTAAACTCTAAAACATGTGTAAGATGTTCTACATCTTCTCCAGCATCAAATATCCAGAAAAAATTGATTTCTTTATGAAAAATTAAATAAACAGTCCATCTCATCAGTCTGAAAATTTGCATTTATCTTTCAAAAATATAAAACTATATGTAGGTCAAACACTTGTTTTAAAAATAGATTTCTTTATAATTTATTGTCAGTAACATTTGATTTGCATGTGTGAAAACCAAATATACTTATATCTTGAAGCTCACGCAAAAAATTTTCATATGAAGAAGGGGTACAATTGGAAAATATTTTAAGATGTCCTGAACTGGATAACTAGTGCTGTGGAAATCACATTGCACAACTACGTTGTACTGTATTGTAAATGACACCAACAAGCCTAACCCTTAATAAGGTTGAGAAATTGAGGCAAAGAGATTAGGTGACTTGTACAGGAAGATTTAAGTCAAAGGAAAGAGATTTGAATATTAAACCCAGAGTGTCTGGTTTCAGGCACCCCTTGTGACGTATACACATACTTCTTCCAAAAACAACCCATGTGCTTGAGATGGGCTTCTCGTTTAAATTAGATAAATGTGTTTTTAAAAGTGAATTAAATAACCCATTTATTTTATTAAAGTTCACAGAATCGACCTAAACATGTAATTTTTTATATTTTGAAGAAGTAAATGCAAGATAATAAATTATTGGGTTTTAAATCATTTAGAATTTAGAGAGAAATGTGGGGAAAAATACAAGGTAAATGAGTTTGTATTTCAGAGTCCTTGATTCCTTGGAAAGAAATGTGAAATTCAATTGATATATTTCCTGAGGCAGACAAAGATTAAAAGAAAATTAATGTTACTGTACAGGCACAAATAACATTCCATAGAGTTTGTGATTACAGTTGCTCCAGGCTAACTAAAGTATTAAACTAGTACAATGTGTCCATGCCCCTGAATCCTGGCAGTTTTCATCGTGGTACTACATAACTTAAATTTCTTCTGCTTCAGGGACTTGGATCAGGGACTTTATGAGACTTCATGTGATAAAGTTTGTCCTGACATAGACTACTTCTAGGGTTCCTAGTGTTCTCAGTGGGATGGTCATTTCTAGAAATGTGTCTTTCTGTATAAGGTATGAGAGAAATCAACAATTCAAAATTATGAATGCTCAGTGTATTGCTGCTCCTAACAGCTTCTATCTGATAATATTAAACATGAAGTTGAAGAAAACTTCAGATAATATGTAATTATATATATATATATATAATGTATGTGTTCCTAATAGATAGATAGATATGAGTGTGTAATACTAATAAATACACACATATATGAAGACATATTGCTCCAGTGCACAGTAATGGTGGGAAAACTAACTGACAAGGAGTTTACATAATTATCATAATCTAATGTGTAGCATGTAATATTGTAAAATCAGGTTATTTTCTCATTTTTAAAATTATTTCCTTACTATCCTATTTGTATTAGTTCTATATTGTCAACCTCAATTTTCTTGGTTTTCCTTCCTGCAACATTCTTGATAAAAACTACTTTGATTTCTATCAAATATTGAAGTCTACTGCCCTTTCCACCTCCATGAAGACAAACTATTTGAATGTACTCTAGAAGTTTACTACTATTGTACATCATCTGTAAGTGCCACATAAATAAAAGTCCTTGACTTTATTAATCTTTGAATGATCTCAGATGTTCAAATAGTACTTAGTAGATACTATTTGTGGTAAGTGTGCAATTCAGTATTTAAAGAATGAAGTGTTTATTTTAAAATATGTTTTTATTTTGTTCAAATGAATGCATGTGTGAGAGAGAATAAATGTGCACCTGTATGCACATGGAAGTAAGAAGGGGCCATAAGACAACTGGCAGCTTGTGTTATGGGTGAATTTGAGTCGCCTAGTGTAGATATTGAGAATTATACCCAGGTCCTCTAAAAAGAGCTTACTTTTAATCACTGAGCCATCTCTCCAACTCCTTAATATTCACATTATAAATCATTGATGTATTTAAAGAGTTCAACAAGTTTATACTATTTGCAGTTGAAAATCTTGTGTATAATCCCAAGCATCACAAATATAAAAACAAATACATAAAGTTTTATTGATAACTTAGAAGACTTAGCAATTTTGTAAATCACATTAGATGATTAGAAAAACAAACGGTGCTGTTACATTTTTCTGCTAAATGTCTAAAAATAATTTGTATGAAACTTTATGAATAAGAAGTTGATGATTTCAGACTGATCCTTAAAAAACAATTCTTTATTAAGAGTGTCCGTTTTTCCGTCAAGATAATAATGGTTAAAGATTCAAACAATTAGGATATGTAAAATACAAATAAATAATTTCCACAGAAAACAAAGAATTGCATGACAGAAATACTTCACAATATTTAGTGTCCTTTAAAGTCACTATTTAAAGAAAGCAAATTCACAGGGAGGGAAGAGGAAGGGAGGAGAGCAGAGAAAAATGTACAGCTTTTTAAAATAAATAAAATAAAAGAGGCAGACAAAAAAATTAAATCTTTTTTTATAGACATATTCTTGCAAAGAAAAAAAATAAAATAGATTCAGTGCAGAAAAAAGTTATCTCTATTTAAATTGAGTACATATATTTAAGAAATCATGAAGTCACAAATGATTCTATCCAATAAAAGTTAAGGGGTATTTAATATGTTTCTTACACTGACATTGTTAACACTTGCTAAATAGAATCTCTGAGAAATTCAAGAAGACAAGAAAATGATGGCCTAAACTTGACTTCCACCTGATTGCCTGGTCATCCCAGTGTCTCCCCACTTCTTTTTTGTGTCTCAAGCTCTTCACCACTGTATTAATATGCATTATGATGTTATCTTCTTTCATTGGGGCAGCCAATGAAAGTTCTATGAACTTGATGAGTCCATAGAAATTATAACACCAAAAATACTTCGCAACTGCCACATTGTCTAGAGTGGTACTCCACCCTAAGTTATTTACATTCTGTGAACAGCAATAGATTCTCAAATCTGTTTCCCTTTTTTTTTTTTTTTTTGGAAATGAATGAAAAGGAAACGACAGTGCACACAAGCACAGATTATAGCTATTTGAATATTCCTGAGTATTTTGAAAAATCACTGAATTTTCCTGCAACTTAAGTGTGTCTATTCTTATTTTCCTTCTTATGAGATTTATTTACTTTTACTCTATAGGTATTGATGTTTTGCCTTCCTGTATGTCTAATGTGGCACAGGTGGTCACAGAGGCCAGAAGAGGGTGTTGGATACCCTGGAACTGGAGTTACAGATGGTTGTGGGTCATTATGTGGGTGCTAGAATTGAATCCAAGTCTTCTGGAAGAGAAACTTATGTTACCAACTTCTGAGCCACCTTCCCAATCCTAGGTGTCATCTCTTGATACATTCCATAGTAATAATGTGGGTCAAATGTCATTACTTACAAGATGCTCTGGTTAGCAATGAGATATAGTTTTAAATAAAATAGACAGCAGTCCTTAACTTCATGAAGCACATAATTTAAAAATTATAATTAGCTTATTTGTGTCTTTACATTTATATGTGATTGTGTGCACGTGACAAATGATATCATTTTACAGAAAAATGATATCATTAGGCATAGACTCCTATAATCTGATATAGTAATTTATTCCAACAAATTCTTTCTTCCATTATTATTGGAGTGAAGAGAGAAGAGGCACGATCACCTAAGGAAAATCCATGGGATGGCAGTTGTAGCTCACTTTTTTGGTTTTTGTGCTACTGAAATTGTCACATGAGCATCTAAAAATACTTATTTTCCATTGTGTGGTATTTTGATAACATTCTTACAATAAAGTTTGTTTGGAATCAGGGGTGGAGTTAGCTAATATATGATCAAAATTAACCTTAGAGGTTTTGGAGGACTGAGGATAGATAGAGAGATAGTAAGTAATGTGTGACTTAGAGGGTCTTGGCCCTTTTAGATGGATAATGAAGCTTTAAATAAAATAGAATTAGGAGGTCAGTGGTTGCTTATCCACTTTTCTGCCACTTCATTTAGGTTCTTACCCCAATATCTGACTCCTGAGTTTTACTGATAAAGAATAATTAGATAAATGCATCTATTTTCTTCAAAATGCTACATATGAGCGTGTCTTTGTGAGTGTATGTGCATGTTAGTGCAGTGCCTGGGGCCAAGAAGGTGTTAGATCCCTCATAACTTGAGTTATAGATGGCTGTGAGCTTCCCAATGTGGGTACAAGAAATAAAACTTAGGTCCTCTTGGAGCCACTAAGAACTCATATCTGCTGAGCTATCTCTCCAGCACAGGAAAATTTTTAGGCAATTAGAAAAAATTAAATATTCAATCATGCAAATAATGCAACCAAATATGAAGTAAGAGTATATCCACATATTTTTATATTTAGTTTTACATAGCAATGAGATGTGTGGCAGATTTCCTCTTGGATATTTGCCTTTCAAATCTTTACAGCAACTCAAGCAATATGATTTACATATGTCTTGCATGAAATGTGATGCATCTTATTATTTGCCCATTTACTTTTTAACTAAGCCATAAATGTTGTAAGATAAACTGTCTGTGTGGTTTAGTATACGGTACGAAGAGAGGGAAAATAATGAGATGGTAGCTCATTTTCAGAGGAAATGGAGCTTTGCACTCTGGTGTGTGCACCCTGTGTAAGCTCCTGTTTCTGGATGAACTGGAGGGAAACTGTCTCACATGGGTAGTTGTTCTGCCTCGGTCTTCCCAGAAGGACTTGAGGAGGTGTTGCTATCATAGCTAGCCCTTGTTCATTTTCTTCAGGGCTCTCCTGAAAAGAGTCTGTTATCTGACAGGTGGTGGTTTTGTTCCCAGTCAACAGCACCATTGAGCCTGAAAGTCACACCTATCAATTTCCCATTCTCATCCACTCAAAGACCCAGCTTATCAAACGGTCCCCAGAAAACAGAGGTGTGTGTACCTTCAGGGTTGGGGAAGATACATAACAGTCCCCCATATCTATACATTCACCTATGCACCCATACTGGATGAGGCCTAGCTGGGAATAAGGAGGTTCTTGTAAATAGCAGCATATCCACACCCCAGGAAAAGGTTTATACAGAACTTGTTCCCTAGTTCATGATGAAATGAATGAATGTAGCATATCTACGGCCCCAAATCCTGCACCTTCTCTGGTCAATACCATTGGTGGAGGTGTGGGTGAGACAGCCCTGGATTAGCGAGTGCAAGAAACCCTTATTTGGCATATGGTGGCATGGGCTGGGGGAGATGCACTTTCCCCTCCATCAATGCTGAGGCAGGTGGGAGAGCTGACCCTATGGTCATAAGAGCAGGAGAACTGTTCCTGACCCCCACCAGTTGCAACACTCAGGAGAATAGGCACTGGAACTTGCCTGGGCAATACAATGCAGACAATCCTGTTGGCAGATGTGGGTGAGCCAGCCCAAATATAGTGAGCAAGGTAGAGCTATGCACATCACCCACATACCTTGTGGCAGCATGGGTAGGGGACAGTTTTATTCCTGAAATAAGTAACCATGGTGGAGCTGTCACCACTGCTTGTTTATCATGTGGTAATGTGGGAGGAGGAGAGATGCCCTCCTTACCCCTTGTCACCTGCAACAGATGAGATAGCTGACCCTCCCCCATACCAGCTGCAGCACTCAAGAACTGGGCCATGCCTCTCACTTAAGCAGCACAGCAGAACTCCCTGGTGGTCGGAGGTGAGGGTGACCCAGAACCAATGTTATGTGCAAGGGAGACCTGTCCCAATTACTCTTCTGCTATGTGGCAGAATGGGTGGAGGAGAGATTCCCTACCCCCACCTCCTACCCATCAATGCCTGAGACAGGTGGGGGAGCTTGCCGTGGGGTCATAAGAGCAAGAGGGATGTGTCTGGCCCTCACCAACTGCAGCACTCTGACAAGTGGTCCCTGTACCTCTCCAGGGCAATACAATAGAGCTGGCCCTAATGGTGTAGATGTTGGAGAGTGTGAAAGCAGGAGAAATGGATGGATCCCTTTCTTTTTGCTGCAAGAGATAATTAGCTGTGGCAGTGTTGGAGAGCATACACTGGTGGTACGGATAGGGGAGAACTGGCAGGAGGAACCAGTCCGTACCTACCCAGGCCCAGAACCAGGGTTATGACTTGGCTCACACTAACACCTACTCAATTTATGAGGTGCTGGAGCACATGAAGGGACCTGACACACAGATCCAAAAGCTACAGGATTTCCACAACACAGGGCAACAAGAGGATATCCAAGAAAAGTCTTAGTATGGGTCCAGCATCAGTAGTGTAGTACAAACCGGAGGCCTCAAAGCAGACCAATGACTCTGCAATGAACACTTCCAAGGTAAGATATATGGACAAAGGGATTTATTGCATAGCTCACTGTGTCTGTCATACTGCAACTTCATGATGTGATTTTTAATTTTTTTCCTTTGTTTTCTTTTCTTCTCTTAAATTTTGTTTTATATTTAGGAGTTGCAGGGTGGAGGGCAGATGTGACGGGACAGGAAATGAATGGAATTAAGATACATGATGTAAAGACACATAGAATAAATAAAAAGAAAGAGAAAAAAGATTAATGCACCCTTAATCTTACAGGAACATGAGCATTTGTGTGCATTTTTGCATTTATACATGGAATAATTTAGTTGATGAGACACTTTCAAATAAGTAAAATCCATTATTTTTTATATTTCCATGAAATAACAGAAAGACCATTTGATTACCACTGTAAAATCCTAAAAAGCACCTTTTCTCTTTAAAATCTAATTATCTCTTAGGAAATCAAGGCTGTGATGTCCACATATGATACAGGCCTAGGTTACCATCTTATTGATGGATGGTGCTAGCTGGACATGTTTGTGTACCTCAAAGGATTAATCAGTCTCAGGTTTATTCTTTTCCTGTGGTAAAGAGGTGGTAAAATCCATTACGTGGTTAGGCACTGTCCCGTGGGAACGAATGCTTGTCTTGTGAAGTGAATCAGCTCCCGAGAGAACAAGTAGTTAAGACAAAGTGGTCATAGAGTCAGACTCATTCTGGCTTCCTGTCACACCCACATGACCTTTTCCAACAAGACTCCATTCACTACAATGCCATTTACTACAAGGGCTCCTGTGGGCCTAGATGATGGAACAGTGCTATCTTGGGATTTCAACTTCAAAAACACAAAATAAATAAGCTTTTCTCCCCAACTACCCAGTTTCAGGCATTTAATTATGACAGAGTACTACAAATCTTTCTCTCTGCCTTCCACTTTCTTTAGCTCTGTCATTTCTTTTTTTTTTTAATTTCTTTTTCCATACATTGTTTTGTTTTATTTTTTCCATTCAAGAACATAATTAAAGATATAAAATTTTTTTTTCCTTTCTTCCCCTTCTCCCGGTCCCCTCCCACTACCCCCCCACCCCTCCTCCCTCCCCCTTCTTCCTTGAAAGAGGGCAT
>PVIU01035487.1:0-10264 GCA_004026605.1 Ondatra zibethicus | reverse complement strand
CTAAAATCAGGAACAAGGCAAGGCTGTCCACTGTCACCATACCTCTTTAATATAGTGCTTGAAGTCTTAGCAATAGCTATAAGACAGAATAAGGAGATCATGGGGATTCGAATTGGAAAGGAAGAAGTCAAACTTTCGTTATTTGCTGATGATATGATAGTGTACATAAGTGACCCCAAGAACTCTACCAAAGAACGTCACAGTCCCTTTTTATCCTCCTCATCTGTTTCTGGGAACTAAACTCATGCTCTGAAGGACCAGCAAGTCCTCTGAACCACTGAGCCACATCCCAAGTTACTGTATATTCTTCTCATATCAGTGAAATAAATCTTTACCAATTTTTTCTCAAAATCTTTTTGACCATGTTGCCCACCAAAAATTGTGGTGATGTGTCAGTGGTTAACACAATTGTTAATCAAGAAAGATGATCGCTTTCTTCTTTGCTTATATCTTAAGTGAATGCTTAAGACCATGTATGTATTTTTCAAATATAAATAACCAAATATAGAGACAGTAATTGTGATTTTCTGTAAGGAAATATTTTAAAATTACCCTGTATCAGGATGAAAAATATTTAAACTAGTAAAGAATGGAGTAAACATATGCAAAAATATGAACCTGTGTTGTATATGCCCATTACTGAAAACAGCTAGTGTACACACATGCACACTCACACACACACAGAGAGAGACACACACACAAACACACACACACACATATGCAATTAAATATTATCTATCTCTGGCCATCCTCCATCTCCTCCTACTGCCTCTTCCCTTCAGACCCACCCTGATCTCTCTATATATATCTGTATCTTTATCTCTGCATATGAAGGGAAATAACATCATTTTTTTCTCAAACAGTTGAAATGACCTACAAAAATGATATTTTCAGTGACGTGTATGAATTTTTTCAGTACATCTTAGGATATAATTATTAAGTATTTATAGAAAATTACAAGAAAACTATCAAATTTCTCTTATACATTTACCTCTTTAATTCATTATTAATACTCCCATCAGTACTGAATACATATTGTCTTAAGGATCAAACATTGTTATGATTATTTACTAAAACCTTTTTTCATTTGACAAAAACCCTTGTTTGTTCTGGAATCTTGTCCAGGTCCAGAATTGTTCTAATTCTGAGAATTCATTAGACAACCATTATCTTTGAGACCATCTCTGATTATTACTTTTACTAGCTGATAAAGGAATATGGATTCGGTCATGTTTTGTAGAACTCCTTAACTATTAAATGTTTTAGATTAGAGAGTTAGTATTTTACTTTTTTTATTTTTTTAGACTATCTTCAGCCTAAATCTTTTATTACAAACTAACTTTCTTCATTTAGATCAATTATCTTAAAGAAACATGGGGCCCAATACATTGCAGATATCTACACCAAGATATAAACATTCAATTGACTGAGCAAGAATTGTTAAAAATAAAAACAGACCAGGATAATTATGAACATACACACAAGACTCAAGAAAATGTGGAAAAAGAAGTACTAACCCTCAAAAGTCTGATTAAAGAGACCATGGTAAGTCAGGATTAGTTCAATAGTGTGAAAAGAGATCTTGGAAGGAACAAGGCAACACATAATGGAAGCATTACAATAGCATGCTTAGATTCATTTCACTGAGAATTACATTTTTGAATACTTCTATTGTGCATTTCCCTCACTTTTTTTTAACAGAAATTTGATTTGTAAAATTATGGAAGACAGATGACTAATAACACTTCTTTTCCTAAGCAGAATGTATAATGTCCACTTTATGCGATTTATTGTATGTGATTTAAAGAAAACCTGTAATTGCATTGGGATTATGCAGAAATAGTCTCATTATAGCTATTACCTTAAATAACTTAAGATAATTTTATGAATGAGACATAGGGTATACACATTGCCAACAAAGTCCTTTCTCTTAATTCAGTATCGATAAAGACACCAGAGGTCAAAATTGTTTAGTGTGTATTGCCATGTGTATGTAATTATAAGCTGTTCCCTTGTTGGAGATAAATTAGGATGCTTCATCTTAGTATGATCAGGTGTTTAAGATTAAAGTGTTTTTGTTTTTACTAATAACATTTCTCAAGGAGAATGCACAATATCCACTTTACGAAATTTATAAATAAAGGTCTCACATCACTCTTTTTTCCCCAATCAACTGCCCCGCTCCATACCCATCTCTCTCATTTTTTGTGCTTAACAGTAATTTCCTAAGCAGCCCCTCGTAGCGTCCTGCTGCCTCAACCTCCCCTTCCCCATGGTAATATTACCAAGCTCTTCTCACCATCCCTGGCTCCATAAATCTTCCATATTTTGATAAACATATTTTCTTAAATTTCAGAAACATTTTAGTATTTTCCACTTGTTGTCTACAACTTTCATTGCTTCTAAAATTTTTATGAAAGGCATTAAGAAACACTTAAAATTTAAAATACAGATATCTAAAAATATGCATCATCAAAATTAAGCTTAATTTTACTATTTCACTAACTATTTAAAATAATCTTCTCACACAATTAAAGTCTCTATCTCTGAAAGATGAAGAATCTTAAAGTACTATATATCATTGTAGGCTAATTAGGATTCATAAATTTAAAATAGGATCAAATGTATTAAAAATATATAATTGGAAGCAATGAAATTGAACCTTACATATTCAATAGGAATACACATATATATTACATGTTAAATGAAACAATCAGATTGGCACTCTGGACACCTGATAGGCTATCATGGGATTCTGTCTAGGTGGTCTAACACATGAAGGGCAAAAGATATAAACACAAATTTAAAAGAATAAAATGATTCAGTCAAAATTCTCTCAGGAAGTAACTCAGCAAGAAGAAATAAGTTATGTTAATCAGTGGAAAATTCAGTACATCATTATGTGTTGCATTGTTGTAATATTTAAAGATGCAAATATGAAGCATCATATACCATGTATTCAACCTATTAAATGCAATAGATTGCTCAATAAATTGGAACTCCATAGTGTCTTCGAAATACATTGCAAAATTTGTCTTGTAAGATTCAGTTTTACTGGGGAGATGACTCACTGACTGAGAGCACTGAATACTTCTACAGATCCCAGGTTCAGTTCCAGCACCCACATGGCAGCTCACAACTGTCTGTAACGCCAATTACAGGAGATCTGACATCCTCCTATAGACATACATGCAGGCAAAACACCCAGTGCACATGCAGCAAAATAAAACAAGAAAACCAAAAAAAGATTCAGTTTTACATTTATTGCTAGGCGGGAAAACATACACACACAAATGCCAACATAAGTAAAGCTATTTTCTAACTGATTTCATTGATTATTTTTATTTTTATACTAAATATAAAAATTATTCAAACTTTCTAGGACAATTAAATAGTTCAGTGTTTTTAAAAATGAACAATGATATGGCATAAAACCAGTCTTTGAAACCTCAATATCTTATACTGAGTATATAGTTTACTGCCTACTAAAATCCCTATGTCTAAAATTAATATTCTGTTATTGAGTTTTCATAATTCATGCAATTTTAATTAAACCATTCACTAAAATGAAGCACTAATTTACCTGTAATTATAATATTGAAGTCGGGAGTGACTTTAGTGAGTAAATTCTAGACTGAATGTGTTGATACATAACTTTTAATATTAAAAAATTAAATACCTCAGTGCCTTTGTATGGATATTTATTTTACTGAAATCATAAGGCACTAATCATAAGTTTTCTTAACATTCCCTTTGCATGTACAAAGACTTTAGCTTTAGATGCACCCGAGCATCTTTTACAAACATGTTTACTCTTCAATATGATTAAAGTTTGCTGTTAGGCAGTTTAATTTCCTACCCTTCTTTTTTTAAAATACCACTATTAGTTGGACAGCTTCCTGTATTTGAACTTTGTCCTTATCAGTCGTCTCCAGGGCCTCACTCCGTATAAGTAACCTTGCATTTCCACCTTTCATATTTGTTAAAACTCTATTTCCTTAATCATCAATGAACACAGTTTATTTTCAATATGACAAGGATTATGTAAGAGATGAACCAATAGGAAATTTCTAGAAGTGCACATGAAGGCAGCCTTTCAGTGCAGTGAACCCAAGTTCATCCTTTACTAATATGTTATTTTATCTAAAATGTCATCTGGGATTAAAATCTGAATAATGAAATCTAGGTTTGTATATACATGCGAAACCAATACCGTAGTCTCACTCTTCCAAAAGAACTAGTTTTATATATCAAAAATATGTTTATACCCAAAGATGGTTATTTTTGGTGGTAAACTTCAAACTTGATTAAACATAAGTTCCTTGTGCAACTCAACATATTGTTATTCTGAGCCTAGTAAATGAAGCAAGATAGTAAGCATATAATAAAATAAGGTCATTGTAAGTGCAGTTTCAGGAAATAGAGCATCACAGTTTAACCTGATCAGCCATCACTGCTATATGTAAGTCACTGTAGTTTGTCACTTACAGTCATGGGGACAATGAACTGCATCTAGGACAAGTTACTAAATAGCAATCAAGGTGTCAATTTTAGTAACCTATATTATTTTGAGAGCATAAGAGTCATAAATCACTCTAATGAACTCCTGTCATAACTTGCTCTGCAAAAGTGCAGTGTGACAGAGCACAAAATATCTCTGCCATTCATGTTCCAGTAACAGGTTTATTGGCTTACTATTGATCTCTGCCAGATTGCACATCCCTACCTGGCTGGGCTGCATTTGAAGAACATTAGAGGCATTTCGTACATGCCACAAAAATGTTGCAAGGTAATAATTAAGAAGATAATTCAGGTATTTTACAAGATGAGTTTATGAACACACTTCTGAAATAACAATTGTTTCTAAAATATGTTTTGCAATTTGAGCTTTACACAATCTTAGCATTGTAAGTATTCATCTGTAAAATGTCTAGTGCTCAGATTATGATATCTGAAATTCTCATCACTTATCGCCAACTAGGTTAGAAGTGATTTGAAAGTGAAGTCATGCTATCTTTGTAGTCTAATTATTATTTCCCCTTGACTCCATTTTCTGTAGCAGTTTATGGGATATTTCCAGAACAGCTTTGCCATCATTATACATAATCAAAGACTTTACTGCACATAAAACAAATTCTATCCAGGTTTATGAATATGAGTGGATAAAGCTAACAACGGGATGGTCCTATGTGTGAGCTTGTTCCACTGGGAGTAATGGTCAGAGAGGTTGAGCTTCTTTGTGCTCCTTCAAAGTTGTTGACAACAGGTGTGGCTCCCGACAAAAGATCCTGACCTAGGGTGTGTTTAATTAGTATATGGGTATGGAGGTGGATCTGCTCCACCTGGAAAAAGGTCAGAAAATTCAAGCCTATTCTTTATATCATCTTACTGAAGTCTGTTGCCTCCCCGCTTCCCTTTCGGAGTGAAGCATATAAGCATGTGGAAAATAAATGCTGGTGGTTCAGTGTTCACTGCATTTCCCTTTCAATGTGGTTCTGTGCTTCTATCTTTTATTTCTTCCATATCTCTGTTTCTTTTGCTTAATACTTCTAATCCTCACACCCCTACACTGGAATGTGTGAATTTTGTCGAGCCTGAACCCCAACAGATATCCCCCCAATGTGTGGCTTATGACATCTCTGCACAGTGAAATGTTTACCAAAGCTTTAATCCATTTGACCCTGTGCTACTAAGAAGCTCAATAGTTATATAGTAATTCAGAGATTTCCCATCTGATTATTCTCAAAAAGGGGCCCTGTGGAAACGACCAAGTGATCCTGAATATTGCCAAGACTGTTGGTGTCTCTTCATAACCAAGGCCAAGGCCTTATTGTTGAATACAAATCCTACATAATACATTCAATATTGAGAAGGTGAACTAGTGGCTACCTAGAACCATGACACCTCTTGACTAGTCATCATAGTACTGGAAGCCATTTTTTATGCCATCAAAAAAGAAGGTGAAAATTAACCCAACTACACAATCTTTGGTGAACTATATATAGTGTCCTAATTGCAAGATAACACTATTGCATTAGTATCACAAAGTTGTATAAGTAACCATCCACTATCTGATCAGATTTAAGGGCTACTCTATGCGATGTCTCCCACCCCTTACACAGACTCACTGACCATAATCTGATACTAGAAAGGGGGAAAACAAATACTACTGTTCTCCCAAATAAATGTAACAATAAAATAACTCCCAGCAACATTTTATTATTCTCATAGATCAGTGCTTTGCTGAGCCATCATCAGAGAAGCTTTCTCCTGCAATAGATGAGAACTGATACAGAGGCCAAATTTGGGCAATGTACAAGGTGAGAGACTTTGAACACTCATTCTAAATGAAATGTCTTCATCAAATAATTCCTATCAGGGATCGGGAGGCACTACAGAAGAGTCAGAAAGACTGTGAGAGAAGAATGGATGGATGACACCGAAGAAGCAAGGTCTTTTAGACATAACAGGACTGACACACATATAAATACACAAAGACTGTATCAAACACAGGGCCTGCACACATCTAAGCCAGACGGGGTCCCAGTGCTGAGGGAAAGTGGACAGAAACCCCAATCTTTAATATAAAACCTATCTCTAATTGCAAACCATATTCAATGGAGTTTCACAAGGTATACAAACCATGGTGAAGGGCAGGTAGACATCCGCAATTAGAGGGCTAAAACAAAATCAGCTAACTCAAATGCAATTGGAGGCTCTTTGTCTCTCAATCTTTTGATGTTTTTCTTTGCAGATCTTCTGCTTGTTTATATCAGTTTTCTGTACTAGCATGTGTTTGCTTCAGTGACTATTTCTTTTTGTAATTTTACATTGTTTTATTATATTTTTATTATTTAATTTTCAGTTCTTTTTCCTTTCATATGCTTATCCTTTAACTCTCTTTTGTTTATTTTGTTATAATCTGGTTGATTGTTCCTCATTATATGTTATTGTTTATTAATAACATTTCTGCATGACTATTAGTATTTTAATGAAAAAAGGTGAGAGTGTTATTTTGATTAGATGGGATAATAGAAATAATCTTGGAAGAGTATGGTAAGGAGAAAACAAAATCAGAATAAATTTTATGAAAAAAAACTCTTTTTAATAGAAAGATTAATAAATGATTAAAAGAAAGAAAAGGGAAAAGATGTTTATTCTAAATGGTATATGTCTTTACAAACTAAAAATCACCAATATCACAAGCAGAATTTCTAGACATAAACTAAAAATGAACTGAAATTTAAAAATTTTAAGAAGATACTTTGAATATCCTCATCTGTCTAATCACCAGAATGTTATTAACTTCATAACTAACATCATTGCTACAATGAGTATAAATTGTCTCTAAGCATCTCTAAGGTACTAGGTCTTGCGAGAAGTGGTGCATGGAGAAGTGTATGGTGCTTTCTACTGATAAGAGAAACAATTTAAATTTTAGATTTTAATTACTATCTCACATACAAATACTTTACTTTTACAGACACAAAAATAATAACAAATCTCATTTCTAATAATATAGTAAACTGTAAAGGTTTTTATTTTTATCTCTCTTTCCATAAAGTGGCCACTCATTTTATTTTAGCTAGTAACACTACTGAATTTCTGGGTTCAGAGCAGCTAGAAAAAAGTCATGCTTTTAACTTTTGCTGATTTTTTTTCTAGTGTCAGTTCGGTTCTTTCTCCTTTTCCACCATGATTTAGGAAGAGAATAAATAGGAAAGGTGGTTCCCAAGCTTTGCAATGCATCAAATTTATCATGTAAACACTGCCTTGTAAGGTGGCTTCTATTTCTGGATATTTAAAGTTCTCAACTGCTCAATCATTGAAGACTACATCATTCAACTATTCATAATAGGCTTTTTCATTTTTTACAGTTCACTGGTTTAATTATTTAGTGATGTAGTTGATCCATTCCTTGTGTTTAATTGTAGACTTTTCTGGACATCATAGAAAATTTGCTTTTCTCACTTTCATATACCCTGCTTCATCTGTACTGAATGTTACTTTCACAGCAAGTAACTGTGGAAACTGAATCTTCACGATACTCTTGTCTCCCCATAGACTTGAAACTTGAAGCATCAAGAAAATAATCTCAGCTGTGGGGCTGCAGAGTGAAAGAGAAGCTGCTTAGTAAACAGGAGAAAAAGATTCTATAGCCCAGCCCTTTCGCAGTAGCAGTGGGGGATGAGGGCACACAGCGAGAGGGGCCATGAATAGGTAACAAAGATGGTAAAGTTTCAAATGGCTGCCTTATTTTTCATAGTTTGGACAAGAGGCAAAAGCCTGGAAGCTGAAAACAAAATTTTATGGTTTCCTTTTTTCTTTGGTTGGTTGTTTTCAGTAAGGCCTTTGCTGATAGACAGACTCAACAAGTTCAAGGCCTGATTAGGACACATGTATCTAACAGTCGTGCGGCAGTCAAGTATCCCGTCATTCTTCAAACTGACCAACCCTAAATTAGATGAGGAAGTCCCCTCAGGTATTAATGACCCCTAGCTTTCAAGAGGAAGGGGGTCCTCTTCCTTTAGTCTTCTGGAGTCGCCCTTCTATTTTGTGGAGGATCTCAAGTTCTGTTTTGTGCTGATTGTGTTTCCTCGCACTGAATAAAAGCATTTGGCAGTTGGTTCTGTCTGTTCCTGGTTACTGTTTGACCACTGCTACCTGTCATGCTCTACATTTTCTCTGCTTTTTAATTCTTTAACTGGCAAGAAATTCAACAAGTTCATGGCCCCTTTGGTAACAGAACTAGGGAGAGGAAAAAGGTAAAGAAAAGATTCTCAAATGAATGATGTTTGCTTTCCTACTTGTTCACTAATTTGGGTGGATGCATTTAATTTTAGATATTTTTCAAATAATAGTCCAGATCATGGAGATGGGCTGCTAGTTAGACAGATATAGGAATCTCCTATTTTTCTATTTGTAAAGGTGAACACTTTACTTCTATTGTTATATATTTCAGATTGTATGTGACAAAGCCAAAGATTCCTACAATTTCTGTTGCATTACTACATAAACTCATTTCTCATTTAGAAAACTTATGTAAACATATAATTGGAATTGGAAGTGTGTCAATCCAATAAAACAAATATGCTCAGAAGCAAAGCCCATAGTACAATGTGTTCAGGACAAGCCACAGTGTTAGTGCAACTGCGAGGCAGCTTTCTATCCTTACTTTCTTCGAAAAACAGAGACATATCTCGGTCATTACTCTCAGCAGGAAGCCTCAACACCTCATCTAACTTTGTGTAACAGGACAGTGAGTGTCTTTTTACCTAGTTTTGCTCTAGGCAAAGATAAGTTTGCCAGGGAATAAAAATTGGATATGAGCATTGTGCTTTTCTGTTCCTAAAAGGACCCCTACATGGCCCCTCCCTGGTTCTAGAAAATAAGAATATGGGTTTAAAATATAACATTTTTTGTTAGGAATTTTCATACATTTATATAATGCATTCTGGTTATCTCACACCTGCCTTCTCCTAGTTTCCTTCCTTCGATATTAACCCTCCCTCCTCTTTTGAAGTCCCCTTTTCATATCCTTTCCTCTTGTGACCCAGTGATTGTAATATGGGCAATCTTTGTGACCATAGTTCTCTGAAGTATCCGCTAGAGCCTGCTGGGCTCCCTTGTCATTACAAAAGTAAAGAGAATCCTCCCAGAGTGCACTAGCAGCCAGAACTTCATGGGGGTTTGGTAGGGTCTAGTGAGTAACTCCTCATTCATGCTTATCTGATATGATTGGTATCTATGACTGCCAGTTCAATGGTATAAACCAATTATTATTAAATTTCAAAGCTCTGAATAGCCCCACCATTTGGGAAAAATCTAGAAAGACTTTATAATGGCCATACACCTTGGTCTCCCTAAGAACACAAGCTACCGGGTAGTTAGAATGTGTTGAGACTACCCTCTTTACGTGAAGATACACAAAGCTGACTTTTCTTCTAAAATACCAAGTAGACAGCAAAAGGTATCAAGATGTCAGTGTTCTCTTCTTTATCTCAGGGCTTAAATACCTGCCCTCTTAGTTCAGTCAGTTTAACTCAGATTGAATTAAGGTTTTTTTTTTTTTTTTTGAAATGTAATTCTCTTTATTTCTAAAAAGCTCAGATACCTCACAAAACATTCAAAATTGATGATATTAAATGTTAAGTTCTTGGGAAACAAAAAATAGATACATATTCCAAAATCACAAAATAACATACCCTTTTAACAAAATAAAATGTCATGCTTAATGTCCATGAAGTGGCAAAGCAAAAAAGGA
>PVIU01035486.1:0-10271 GCA_004026605.1 Ondatra zibethicus | reverse complement strand
AGGAGGGATGGGGGTGGGCCTTGGACTTCCAACAGGGCAGGGCACCATGCCCTCTTTCAAGGAAGAAGGGGGAGTGAGGAGGGGTGGGGGGGTAGTGGGAGGGGACCGGGAGAAGGGGAATAAAGGAAAAAAAATTTATTTCTTTAATTATGTTCTTGAATGTAAAAAATAAAACAAAACAATGTATGGAAAAAATAAATAAATAAAAAAAATAGATAATCCAAAAAAAAAAAAAAGAATCTATCTTTCCCCTGTCAGAATGGCTAATATCAATAACACAAGTCACAACTCATGCTGGGAAGGCTGGGGAGCAACCATAACAATCCCCTATTGATGGATTATATGGCAGTTATGGAAATCAATATGGTGCTTTCTCAGGAAATTGGGAAATGATCTACAGTGGTATATTATTTGTGTTTTAATAAATAAAGATCAGAGCACAAAGCAGACACACTAGAAAGACATACTGGCAAGGCAGTGGTGGCACACACTTTTAATCTTAGGACTTGACTCAGGAGACAAAAGCAGATGTAGCTCTGTTCAAATCTACCCTGGTCTAAATAAGATCAATGCAGAAAGAGATAGATGTGGTGATGTTTTATACCTTTAATCCCAGTGTTTGAGAATCACAAACTTTATTCCCAATACTAAGAAGATGGAGACAGAAGGAAGTAATATGGCTGGGTAGAGAGAGGAATATAAATGGGAAGAGACAGTAAATCAGTGGAGTGTAAATTATGAAGACTCGTGAAGACAGGATCTTGCCCTTTCCATCTGAAGATTTGGCAGAGGTAGAAGATCTCTCTAGCATTTGCCTGCTTTACTTTTCTGATCTTCATGTTCAACCCCAATATATGCCTCTGTGTTTTTATTATTTGGGCAGCAATAATCTACCTCAAGACCCATTTATACTACTCTTGAGCATGTACCCAAAGTACACTCCATCCTACTACAAGACACTTGCTCAGCTATGTTCATTGCAGCTTTATTTATTATAGCTGGAAACTGGAAGTAACTTAGATGTTCCTCAATTAAAGAATAAAGAAAATGTGGGACATTTGAGTGGAGCATTTCTCAGCTATTAAAAACAATGGTACATGAAATTTAAGGATATAGGGATGGAGCTGGGTGGTGGTAGTGCACAACTTTAATCCCAGCACTCAGTAGGCAGAGGTAGGCAGATCTCTGTGAGCTTGAGGCCAGCCTGGTCTACAAGAGCTAGTTCCAGGACAGGCACCAAAGCTACAGATAAACCTTCTCTCAAAAACACCCAAAAATAAATAAATAAATAAATAAATAAATAAATAAATAAATAAATAAAATATAGGGATGGAACCAGAAAAAGAATCATCCTGATTGATGTCACCCAGTCTCCTAAATGTAAATATGATATATATTCATTCAATTATAAGTGGATATTATCTGCTAAGTAAGTGATAATCAAGTTACAATCCATAAACTCAGAGAAGTTAGGTAAAGAGGAGGTCTCTAAGGGTGATACATGGACCTCCTTGAGAAATGGAAAGAGAATAGATTTTGTGGGTATACTGGTAGCTGTTGGGATGGGAGATATAGGGAAAAGGTGGAAAGGGGGAGTTTGGATCAAGGGAGAGAATGTGGAGACAGACAGTTGGGACTAGGGTTTTTTTTTAGAGTATGATGTGCAAACCTAGTGCATTGGAAACTTCCTGGAAACTATTACTGTGCACCTATTGAGAACTCCAAGTGATGGGGATATAGAGTTTTAATTGGCTATCCTTTGTAGCCAGACAAGGCTACCAGTTTGGGGACTGGTTTTCATGCAGTTGAGTAGTTATTCAAGGTGGTCCTGTGAAGATCCCAAATAAACCAGGCTAATGCTTATACAGATGATTGTTCTCTGATATCTGACAGCAGGACATCATTGTCTAGGACAGCATCCACACAGCTGATAGCACAGGATGAGATCAAGCTGGAACGTGTATGCAGCCTTCATGCCTCTATACTCAAGTCTCTTTGGTATAGAAAGATACTTCTCACATTACTGAAAGAGAAAAGTAGACATCAACCTAGCTGCAAAATCTTTGACCCAAACTCTGTCTGAACTGCAAGATGTGCTGGGGCAATGGTGACAGAGAATTTGCTGGAGTGGTCAACCAATGTCTGACATAACTTGAGAACCACACCATGAGAGGGAGCCTGTAGACAGAGGTTTTTGTCCCACCCTGTCCTGCAATAGTTTAGTCCCAAAGAAACACACAGAGACATTAATTTTAAACTGGTTGGCCAATTAGCTCAGGATTCTTATTAACTCTTACATTTAAATTAACCCATAATTCTTGTCTGTGTTAGTCACATAGCTTGATACCTTTTATCAGTGAGGCATTCTCTTCTTGCTTCCTCTGTGTCTGGTGACGACTACAGACTGAAGAATTCCTCTTCCCAGAATTCTCCTGTTCTGAGCACCCTGCCTATACTTTCTGTCTGGCTACTGGCAAATCAGCATTTCATTAAACCAGTACGAGTGACAAATCTTTACAGGGTATAAGACCATCATCCCACAGCACTTCCCCCCTCCCGTTTTTTTTTCAAAACAAGAACTGTGAATCTAATTTCCTTGGTTAAGCTTTTTTCCTGACCATTATCTACAATAACTTATAACCAACAATCTAAACAAAGACAAACATCCATAATCTATCTTTTGGGGAATGTGGGCATAGTTTTCTAGGATACTTCATGCTGATTGGGGATGCTGATAATCTTATGGGGACCTAAAGAAAATTTAGGATTTTGGTCAAGTCCTGGCTGAAATATCCTGTGAGGTTTGATCATCTCAACCAGCAGTCTTGAGGCTGTTCTGGATATAGAACTCAGAGGAAACTACAACAGAGGTTGTCGGAAATGTTGGATCACCTGTGCCATCCTCTCCTATTGGACATTTTTCAAGGATCTTCCTTGATCAAACCTGATTTTTCTTAACCTGGAATTAATCCACAGCCTCTCATTTCCTGTGGAAAAAATAAAATGTCTTCTCCAAAATAACATATTTTTTACTTAAATTTTGAAGTCAAAGCATTTTCAACATATATATGAATTAATATAGCATCATTTATAATCAAATATATTTTAGCAGCTGTTGTTCCTTCCTCAGCCATCAAACCATTTAAAGATGACACAATAACATATAGTATTAAGATTCTCTCTGTATTTTCCATCTTTATGTGGCTTTATTTTAAACTCTATTTCTTTTATTTTTATTTTTAATTTTTGTTTTTTGAGAATAGGGTTTCTCTGTGTATCTTTGGCTATTCTAGAACTCACTCTGTTGACCAGTCTGTCCTTGAACTCACAATGATCCACCTGCCTCTGCCTTCCAAGTGCTGGGAATTAAGATTTGTGCCACCGCACCCAAATACTCTCTCTCTCTTTCTTTCTTTCTTTCTTTCTTTCTTTCTTTCTTTCTTTCTTTTCTTTTTAAGGACTTTATCCTTTTTCTTTCTCTCCCAAGCCAACATATATTTTTTAAACACACTGTGACCCATTCAGAAGTTTTCTTCATCTGAATCTATCTTTACTGTATATATTTCTTTTTCTGACCACAACACTCTTTAATTTGCTAAGTGATATGGCTAGGATTAAAGCCATGGCTTTGACAGATGGATATATCCTATTCCATAGCTTTCTGAGAGTCTAGCTTTCTAGCAGAAGTATTGGCAGGAGCCATGTTTATTGCCAAAAATCTGTGGAATTTCAAGGTCCCTGCCACCACCAAAAATCATGCTGTCAGCTATTCGTAAACACCCTTTAAATACTTTGTTACAGAGCCTCTTAAAAGTGCTGCAAGTTTTTTGCAGCTAAAGCTGAGTCAGGAAGCCTTTCTTAAATGATATACACTTGCCTCTAACAAACTGAACCCACCTGAGAAAATGCTACCAAAAAGCCATGCTTAACTCTGGTTAATTCTTTTGAGTCTAGAATTACTTTCCAAACTCTCTCAGGTTTTATGTGGATATAGTTATCCACGCTGGCACTGTTTATTGACAGAGGTTTCTGTTCCACCCGGTTCTGAAGCCATTCAGTCCCAAAGAAACACAAATTGGTCTATATGAATTATAAACTGGTTGACCTATTAGCTCAGGCAACTTATTTAGTCTTGCATCTTAAATTATCCCATAATTCTTGTCTGTGTTAGCCACCTGGCTTGGTACCTTTTCTCCCAATCCTTCCACTGTGTCTGGGTGACAACTTCAGACTGAGCCTTTCCTCTTCCTAGAATTCTCCTGCTCTGGTTGCCCCATCTACTGGCCAATCAGCATTTTATTAAACCAGTACAAGTTACAAATCTTTGTAAGGTGAAAGACCATTGTTCCACCTTAGGAGCCCATGACTGACACTGTTCAGATGGCGGGAACCTAGGTAGAACCAAACACAGGTGGTCTAAATTTAAAAAAAAAAATAGAAAGATATAATAAAAGAAAAAAGAATAAACAAAAGAAAGGAAGGAAGACAGGGAGAGAGAGAGGGGGGGAGGGAGAGAGAGAGAAATGCCATTATTGTATTTTACCTAAATGTAATATTGTCAAGCTTGATAACATAACCAGTTCAGTTCGAAATAGAATCCTAGGCACTTCTTATCCCTCTAACCTTTCTTACAATGGAGCCACAAAGGCTTATCATTAGCATCTAATAAACAATATGATCTTTTGAAGAAAGCTTCTCTGAATACCTTCCCATTCCTAGCTACCATTTATTATATTTTACTTTGTTGTCCTTCTATTTCTGTGCTAAAACAGAATAATTGGGGCAAATTTTAGCCAGGTTTTACTATTTATAATTATATTTAGAAAGAAAGAAAGAAAGAAAGAAATTAAGAGAGAGAGGGAGGGAGGGAGGGGGAGGGAGGGAAGAAATAAGTAAGTAATAAAATGAATCCTAACGATATCTGCTATACTCATAGGCTAGTGCCTAGTCCAATCATCATCAGAGAGGCTCCAGATGAGAATTCATGCAGAGATCCACAGACAGACTTGTGTGGAGAGTCTAAATGGTGATCTTCACTTGTTCTCTTCTCTCAGAGCTTGAGGAAGAAGGGCTAGAAAGATTGGAGGGGTAAGGAGAGGACACTGTGAGAATATGGCTTACTGAATAAACTAAGGGTGAATATGAGCTTGCAAAGACTGAGGAGGCAAGCATGAGGCCTACTGCATCAGGTCCTCTGCATGTATGTAGTGGCCTTTATCAAAGTGGTTTTTTTGTGATTCCTCTCTGTGGGAGTGCATAAGACCTTGACGGTTGCCTGCTCTGGGTACTCTTTTCTTTTTGTTGGGTTGAATTTTCCATCCTCAGTGTGAGGGATTTTGCCTTTTCTTGTTTCATTTGTTTTGTTGGTGTCTTTTGGAAGCCTGTTCTTTTCTGAAAGGAAAATGTGGGAGAAGACCAGGTGAAACATGAGATGTTAGGCACCTGGGAGGAGTGAAAGAAGTGAAAACTATGGTTGGAATGAATTGTATGAAAGGAGAGCCTATCTCAATAGAAAATAAAGAAAATAGAATCAACTGAAGATATTGATGTCAGTTTAACTCCCATTAGGGTGAAAATGTTACTATTTCAAGTTATTTTTTTAATCAGAAAATTACATAAAAAGTTGTAAACCTGTCTCTGGACATATCTAGTAGAAAGTTGAAAAGTGATGTAGGCATTATAAATTCTGTCAACAAAAGGACCTGTAATCTATGTGCCTTTTGCTTCTTTGTCACTGCAGTGATGAGGTGACTTTGATGGCTGATTATTTTGGGTTGTGATTTCTTTAGCTACTCTTTCAAAAACTCTCCCTTATCCTATGATATTTATTGAGTAGTTAAAAGGGAAAGGGTCATAGTCTGTTCCTTGTATGTAACAAAGTGAACCAGAGTTTTTCTGCTTTTGTAGTGTTTACATGTAAAGAAAGAATAAAAGACAGTTAATAAATATAATTATAAATAGTAAAAACTGACTAAAAGTTGCCTTGGTTATTCTGTCTTATCACAGAAATAGAAGGACAAATAAATATAATATGATCATTGTTTACTTGGACTGGGAAGGTGTTCAGAGAAGTATTACTTATAAACTCACATTGTTTCTCAGATGTTAATGATAATCCTTTGTGGCTCTGTGGTAAGAAAGGTTAGAAGGATAAGGAGTGCCTAAGCTTCTAATTTGAACTGATCTGGTTATGTTATCAAGCTTGATAATATTACATTTAGATGAAGTACACAGCATCTTTTCCTATGGATGATTACATAACAGCCAATGTGGAAAGTCAATTCTTTTCAAAGTACAATGAGAATTCACTGAAGTGTGCTATAGATGAGCATAATATTGCTCTATACACATTTGTAAAAAATTACTTTGGCTTTTAGAATATTTAAATTTCATGTCTGTTTTGTATGGACGTCTATGATTATAGAATGATCAAAGCACCTGTGATAATAAGGATAAAATTTTCTGATCCTAGAAGGGATTTTATCCTAAGAGAAAATTTTATGTCTGCTGTATGAAAGGAACTGTTGTTCTGTATCCATTTTCTGTCTCATCTCCATGATTCCTACATTTGTTCATAACCTTAGCAGTATGTGAAGATGGTAACATATTTTAATGATCATTAAATGACAAAATATTTATTGGGAAAATAATGCTTTCTAAAACATGTGCATAATACTGTTTCACGAAAAATTAAACTCATGGTGTGAAAACAAAACAAATCAATATTTGAAAATTTGCAATTAATTGAAAAAGTATATGTAAATAATTTTTTACAAAGTAATAAATTATGTAAGACATATTAACTTCTACTTAACAAAATAGAAATATATTTGAAATTCAACATACCTTGGGGATACCTTTGCTATTCTTTGGAGATAAAAAGGCAAGAGTTGGTAAAATTAAGGGTACTCTATGAAGGAAAAGTCTTTCATTCAAAAGTTACAGTTTGGCCCATTTGGTTGCAGTCTCTAATGAAGAGAGTGACATGAAAATAACATACTGAGAATTAATCATATCAATATTGTTTCTTTTATTTTAATGAATTTTATTATTAATTATATAAGTCATATTTATTCTTCTAACCTGTTTCTTTTCTATCAAAACATCATAGATGGTTGTTAGTAATATTTCCTAATGTGAGCTCCCAGCCAATGCAAAATTCCCAATCAAGCCAAATCAAGCAAGCCAAATTAATAAATATCCAGGTTTAATGGAAGTTCTGTGCTCTCGGGTGGCCCCAAGGAGGGGGAACTGTAAAGCCACACAAATGCAACAACCGGAAGGAAGAAAAAGGGACCACATGTTCTTCTTTTGGAAGATCATTTAAATACCCTGGGGAGGGGTCAGGATCTGGCCTGCTGGGATTTGGAGTCCAGACCAGGCCTGGGGGCTGGAGCCTACGCTCCCAACCTGACATTCCAGACTTTTGAATATAGGGATCATAGAAAATTGGAATGGTAATTATGACAAACATCTAGGCGCTCTTTGGAAAAAGGGCATAGACTCAAATCTGGCTACTTCCTGTGGGCACTGGGTAATGTGGGGAAGGGGAGAGCTAGGTGTCCATGTTTGGCGAGGGTGTGGCTGGAAAGGCATCTCATGTTCTGTCATCCCAGAGATGGTAGGCATCTGTTCCTTGGGAGAGGTGAGAAGGCAGGTGTCTAGGAAAAAAAATTGTTATTACTAAAGATGAGTGTGCCAGAATGAGGAGCAGGTAGGCCCTTCATTGTGGTATCCTGGAAAAACGGAGGGTGGAAGGTCCTGTCTGCTGGACAGACCAAGTGTCTTGAGTAGGCACCCGCTTGAGCCTGGAGAGATGATGCCAGCATGGGTGTCCCAAGAGCTTGGCGGCTGAAGGGGTGGTGAGGATTATCATGTGAGGTCCTGTCCATTGAGGTTCGAGAGACCTAGGAGTTAACTGTTAGAGGAGTACTTTGTCCCCTGGAGAGAGCTGGGCAGGTTTAGGGGCATTGGGATCCACTGGTGTGGTGCCAGGAAGACAACTATCAGTGTGTGAATGGACCTTAAAAGGGAGAGGTAGGGTAAGTACCCTGCCAGTGGAGGAGTTTGAACTGGGGGGTCATGGCTAAGGAGAAAGGGCCTGTCATAAAGCAGCTCAAAAGGGCTCAGGCCTGTAAGGGAACGTGGTGTGACCCTGAGGCAAGGGCCAAAATAACCTGAGTTCAATGGAGAGCTTGATTGGTTGTCCTTTGATGAGTCCCATTGTCCAGGAGATGTTGAGAGCTTCTGATAGGAGATTTATGACCCTGAGCCATCACATCTGCTGTTTCCCTGGAGACCGGAAACGCTTCTATCCATCCTGTAAAAGTTTCCACAAGTTTTAAGAGATAACAGCAGTTTTTTTTTTTTTTTGAGTAGGTACATTGGTGAAATTAACCTGCCAATCTTTGTCCAGTTGGTGTCCACAAAGCTGGTATATTTGGAGAGCTCCTGGTGGGTTGGCCTGGGTACACATCTGGCAGGAGTGAAACTGTAAAATAGAATCTTGGAGATGGGTGGGGTTAAAAGGGGCTTCAAGAAGCAGAACAAAGCTTTGGGGAAGCGGCTAAGGATATCTCCAATCCAGTAAAGGTGTGTTTGCTTATTCTTTTATTTACTTATTATTTTGTTTTGAGATAAAATGTGTAACTTAGGCTGGCCTAATCTGTGTATTGCCATGAGACTTAGGCTTAACGAGTATGGTTCTGGGTATTTGTCTCCTCCGGCAGCTACGTGGCATCTCTTTGACTCCATCCACTTTCTCTCTATATCTGTTTGGATTTCCTGGATGGTTATACTCTGCTAAGCCATTGGCTAAAACAACTTTATTCATTAACCAAAAAAAAAAGCAACAAATGTAAAGAAGGACTTCTCACATCACAGTTAAACATAATGAAAGGGCTCTCTTAGAGATGAGTAGTGGCTATTCACTGGAAGTAGTTAAGTATTCAGCTTTCCATTTCTGTAACAAAACATATGAGATGATCAATTTAGGAATAAAACCTTTAATTATATCATTCTAAGTTCGAGGTTACAATTGTTTGTCTCTTTGATCATATAACCTATCAAAAGAGAAGCAGGAAGCAAAGAGAAAGAATGGGCCAGCCTGCCACAAAGGCACATTCTCAGAGACTGAGAAAGGATAAGGTCATTATACCACACTGTTAAATTTTTGCACTATTTCCAAATAGTGACACCCTGGTGATCAGTTCTTAAACATATGGGCTTTTGAGTATAATCAACCAATAATCTGTAGTAACAGTGCAGTAAAATTTCAAAGGGGAAAGTTTGAAAATATAGGTTTCAATTATTTCTAAATGATGAAATATGAACCTTACTTACAGTTGGAAAACTTAAATATGGAGACAGTATTTGTGATTTGAGATTACCATAGATAAAATTGTTATCTGTATATAATTTATAGTTGCTTCCACTATACTGTTGAGAATATGTCTAAGTAAAGCATGAAAGCATGAGCATATGCTAGGTATGTGAGAATCTATGTCTTTCTCAATTGGCTGATGAGGTCAGATTATAGGAGTTATTTACAGAATAATTTCTTTACTCCCTCTTTCCTATGCTGATTTACTTCTTCCTCCTTTTCCTTTATTCTCCCTGATTTTCTGTCCTTCTTTCTACTCTTTGCTCTACCTTCTTACTCTTCCTTCCTCTATCTCCCTTCTTCCCTCCTTTATTCCTCTCTTTGTTTCTTCCTGACTTTGTATGCCTTTATATTGATCAGGCTGGCCTTGAACTACTAGGTCAATTGGTACCCCTGTATAGCTTAAACTAGATGTTTGCATCACCATACCTGGACAGGTTTTAGTGATAGTAAATTGCTATGAATATATGAAAAATAGTGAACATACCATACATGACTTTTGTGAATTACTTCAATCAAAACAATTTTCTTTATAAAATTTATTATTGTTTTTATAGTGATTCAAATCATATTTTATCTCATCCTTGTCACCAAGAGAGTAGTTGGGTGTGGTGGCACACACCTTTAATCCCAGCACTGGGGAACCAGGCAGGACAGAAACCACAAAAACAGGCCCACATGTTACAGAACGGTGGACACGTGGATAACTGCATCCACAGAAAGCCTGAGAAGGATTGGGAAAGAATAGAGTAAAGAATGTTTTCTTGATAGCAGCAACTTCTCAGGTCTGCTCTGCTTGCTAGAGGCAAGCAGGCACTCTCATTTAAGAGAGGCTTCCTCACTCAGCTTTAGCTGCAAATCCTTGCAGCTCTTTTAAGAGGTTCTGCCA
>PVIU01035485.1:0-10271 GCA_004026605.1 Ondatra zibethicus | reverse complement strand
TGCTCTGATGTGAATGTGGGTCTCTGTCTCTATCTCCATCCATCGGATGAAATTTCTATAATGGTGATCAAGATAATCATCAATGTGACTATGGTACAAGGCTAGTTCTGGCACCCTCTCCTCTGCTGCCTGAATACCTAGCTGGGGACATGCCCGTGGACACCTGGGATCCCCAGGACCAAGTATCTTGCCAACCCTAGAATGATTCTCTTAATGTAGATATCTTATTCCCTTCTCCAATGTCCACCTTTCCTCCATCTTCACCCTCCCACTCCCCCAAGCTCTCCCCGGTCCTTCTCCCTTCTCCTTCCCCCTCTCCCCTTCCCCTGCTCCCCTACCTCCCACCTCTATCCCTGCCCCCTGGCTTCCAGCTTTTGCTTGATGATCTTGCTTGCTTCCAACTTCCAGCAGGATCTGTATATGCTTTCTTTGGGTTCACCTTGCTATTTGGCTTCTCTGGGCTTGTGAGCTATAAGCTTAGTGTCCTTTATTTTATAGCTAGGGTCCACTAATGAGTGAGTACATACCATAATCATCTCTCTGGGTTTGGGTTACAGAAGGACTCATTTCTAGTTAAGAGTTAGACCACTGAGAGTTTGGTCCTGCTCCAGTAAGTATATAGATAACACAGACTGAACCTTTTTCCCCTTTTCTTATTTTTTTATTCTTACTTTTATGTTTATTTGGGGGGGGAAGGTCACAGGGGTGGGGGTGCTGGCATGGAAGGACAGGGAAATGTAATTGAGGTGCATGATGTAAAATTCCCAGAGAATCAATAAAAATGTTATTTTGAAAACAAAGAAAAACATGGGAAGAGAACATGAATACTAATTTCTCAAAAGATATACAAATTATTAACAAGTACATGTAAAATATGCATACAAATGCATGTATGTTCAGTGTCACTGATGATAGGAGATACAGACCAGAACCACCAGGGGCTGTCATCCTTCACCTCCTGGTAGAAAGGATATTGTCAAGACACAGGGCCAGAATTACTGGTGTGTATGTGAAGAAGAAGATAACCTTTGTACACTGTTGGTGAGAATGTAAATTAGTGTAACCTTTGCACAAAACCACATAAAGACTCAATCAAGAAACAGAATTATAGACCAATCTCCCTTATGAACACTGATGCAAAAATACTCAATTAAGTACTGGCAAATGGATTCCAAGAAAACATCAAAAAAAAAATCCACTATTATCAAGTCAACTTCATTCCAGAGATGCAGGGATGGTTCAACGTATAAAATCTATCAATGTAACCCACCATATAAATAAACTGAAATGAAAAAGCATATGATCATTTCATTAGATACTAAAAAAGCATTTCACAAAATCCAACGCCCCTTCATGATAAAGGTCTTGGAGAGATCAGTGACACAAGGAACATACCTAAACATAATAAAAGCAATATAAAGCAAGCTGACAGCCAACATCAAATTAAATGGAGAGAAACTCAAAGTGATTCCACTAAAATCAGGAACAGGACAAGCTTTACTCTCTCTATATCTAGTCAACATAGTTCTTGAAGTTCTAGCTAGAACAATAAGTCAACAAAAGATCAAGGGGATAAAAATTGGAATGAAAGAAGTTGAACTTTCACTATTTGCAGATGATATGATAGTATACATAAGTGACCACAAGAATTCTACCAGGGAACTCTTACAGCTGATAAACACCTTCAGTAATGTGGCAGGATACAAGATCATCTCAAAAAAAATCAGTAGCTATCCTATATACAAATGATAAAGGAGCTGAGAAAGAAATCCGAGAAGCATCACCATTCACAGTAACCACAAATAACTTCAAATATCTTGGGATAACACTAACCAAAGAAGTGAAGGACCTGTTCAATAAGATTTTCAGTCTTTAAAGAAAGAAATTGAAGAATATATCAGAAAATGGAAAGATCTTCCATGCTCTTGGATAGGTAGGATCAATATAATAAAAATGGCAATCCTACCAAAAGCAAACTACAGATTCAATGCAATCCCTACCAAAATCCCAACACAATTCTTCACAGACCTTGAACGAACAATACTCAACTTCATGTGGAAAAACAAAAAACCCAGGATAGCCAAAACAATCCTGTATAATAAAGGAACTTCCAGAGTCACCACCATCCCTGACCTCAAGCTCTATTACAGAGCTACAGTAATGAAAACATCTTAGTATTGGCATAAAAACAGAGAGGTTGACCAATGGAATCAAATCGAAGACCCAGCTATTAATCCATACACGTATGAACATCTGATTTTTGACAAAGAAGCTAAAATTATACAATGGAAGAAAGAAAGCATCTTCAACAAATGGTGCTCGCATAACTGTATGGCAGTATGTAGAAGAATACAAATAGATCCATACCTATCCCCATGCACAAAACTCAAGTCCAAATGGGTTAAAGACCTCAATATAAATCTTTCCACACTGAACCTGATAGAAGAGAAAGTGAGAAGTAACCTTCAGTGCATGAGCACAAGATACCATTTCCTAAATATTATCCCAGTAGCACAGACATTGAGAGTAACAATAAATAAAAGCTTATTGAATGGGAAAAGAATTTTACTAACCCCACATCAGAGGACTAATCTCCAAAATATATAAAGAACTCAAGAATTCAGACATCAAAATATCAAATAATCCAATTTTAAAATATGGGGTACAAATCTAAACAGAGAATTCTCAACAGAAGACCTTCAAATAGCTAATGTTCGACATCCTTAGCCATCAGGGAAATGCAAATCAAAATGCCTCTGAGATACCAGTCAGAATGGCTAAGATCAAAAATACTAATAATAGCTTATGCTGAAGAGGATGCAGACTAAGGGGAATATTCTTCCATTGCTGGTGGTAATGCAAACTTGTACAACCACTCTGGAAATCAGTTTGGTGGTTTCTCAGAAAATTGGGAATCTACCCACCTCTGGACCCAGCAATACCACTCTTGGGCATATACCCAAAGGATGTTCGACCATACTACAAGGACATTTATTCAACTATGTTCATAGCAGCATTATTCATAAAAGCCAGAACCTGAAAACAACCTAGATGCCCTTCAACTGAAGAATGGGTAGAGAAAATGTAGTATATTTACACAATGGAGTACTACTTAGCGGAAAAAAAATGACATCTTGAAATTTTCATGCAAATGAATGGAGCTAGAAAAAAAAAACATCTTGAGTGAGGTAACCCAGACCCAGAAAATATGTATCCACTCATAGATGACTACCAGCTGTAAAGCAAAGGATAAGGAGCCTACAGTCCATGACCCCAGAGAAGCTAAGTAACAAAGAGAACCCTGAGAGAAACATACATAGATCCTCCCGGGAAGAGGAAATAGACAAGATCTCCAGAGAAAATTGGAATGAAAGGAACGAAATGGTCGAGATGGGGAAAGGACAGAGACGGGGAACAAGAAAAGAGGTATGGTGTGGGGCAATGGTCTGTATTCTGTCAATTATATTTTAAATAAATGCTGATTGGTCAGTAACCAGGCAGGAAGTATAGGCGAGACAATCAGGCAGGAAGTAGAGGCAGGGCGGTGAGAACAGGAGAATTCTGGGAAGAGGATTCTCCTTTCTGCAGTCGTGACCCCAGCCACACAGCAAGCAAAATGTGACTGCCTCACCGAAAAAGGTACTGAGCCCCATGGCTAACATAGACAAAAATAATGGGCTAATTAATATAAGTTATAAGAGTTAATAAGAAGCCTGAGCTAATGGGCCAATCAGTTTATAGTTAATGTAGACCTAGCACTAGAGAAATTCCCAGGAATCCACAAGGATGACCCTAGCTAAGACCCTAAGCAATAGTGGAGAGGATGCTTAAACTGGCCTTGCCCTGTAGTCAGATTGATGACTTTCTTTATCATCACCATAGACCCACAACTGATGGAAGCAGATGCAGAGAACCACAGCAAAACATTGAACTGAGTTCCCAAAGCCCAGTTGAAGAAAGGGAGGAGTGAGAATATGAGCAAAGAGGTCAAGATTAAGATGGGGACACCCACTGAAACAGCTTACCTAAGCTAATGGAGCCTTCAAAGTCTGGCCTAACAGCATGGGAACCAGCATAGTATCAAACTAGGCCCTCTGAATGTGGGAGACATTTTCAGGTTTTCATGGTAAAGAAGCACATAAAAAAATATTTGATAGTAAACATATAAAATTCAATTTTTAGCTCCACAACTTCAGAATGGATATTCTAACTGTACTGAAGTTCATTTGAGATGTATAGATTTGAGTTCAGGTTATTATGGGGGTGTGATATTTTTTGCAAATTCTTTACAATAAATTATATATATGTGTGTGTGTGTGTATATATATATATATATACACACACACATGAACACACATGAAGAATGTTAATGAGATGGACAGCTGCAGTCTCATGTTCACTGCAGTGCTGTTCAAGAGCAATGTCACAGAAGCAGCCTCCATGCCCATTAAGTGATGAATAGATCTTTTTAAAGAAGCAATATAAAAATATGGTGATTTGCATTGATTGGCAATGTGACAGGATCTGGGATAACCTTGAAGCCAAACCTCTGGGCATGCCTGTGTGTGATTATCTGGATGAAGTCAATTGAGATAGGAAATCTAAGGTTAAGTGTGGCTGGAGTTTCGGCCTGCATAAAAAAAAGAGAAGGTAGCCAGCCAAAGTCTTTCCCTATCTGCTTCTTGACCCAGGCACTCGCCACCATGTTGTTGCTAACCAGCCTTCCTCACCATATCTGACTTCTTTTTGAACTGGAAGCCAAAATGAACCTTAATTCTTTAAATTGCTTGAAAAGGGTGTTTTGTCCCAGCCACAAGGAAAATAACTAATACTGTTTAATACAGTTCAAATGCTCAGCTTTTGAAAAGGAAAGGCTTGATCATCTGTAAGAGCATAGATGGACCCAGGGAAGAT
Organism: Ondatra zibethicus; assembly: GCA_004026605.1. Classification (NCBI taxonomy): domain Eukaryota; kingdom Metazoa; phylum Chordata; class Mammalia; order Rodentia; family Cricetidae; genus Ondatra; species Ondatra zibethicus. The sequence goes on along the minus strand of PVIU01035485.1, from coordinate 5,357 downwards.
AGAACACACAAATTCAGTCAAATGCAAAAGCTCTATAATCTCACTCACGTGGGGACTCTACATCAACAGAAGCTGCAAAAGCATAGAGAGTAGTGATTGCCAGAGACATGGGGGCGGCGGTTATGACCAAAGGATTTTAAGTTCTAGTTAGATAGGAAGAATGAATTTGATTTTTATATAAAAATCTATAATGTCAGACAAAACTAATAATTGAGTACTTTACATTTCAAAATTGCTAAAAACAAATTTCAATTGTTATCAAAAAATGTTTAATAGTAAGGTGACTGAGATGCCAATTAGCTTAATTTAAGTATTTCATTCAGTACTAAAAATCAGACCATCACTTGGTACCCCAAAATATATACAATTACAATTCGTCAATCTATAAGTGAATAAATTATGGAAACATAAAATCAGTTGGCAATGATTTCTGAAAGTGGCTAAAAAAACTAATATCAGGTATTAAGATATCACATTAATCACAATGGAGTGGTCCAGCTACCCCTCAAGATGCCTAGTCTGGGTATTTAATTTATCTAAATACAGTAAGGTATACTGGCTTATTTTGAAATAATGCTTTTATATTTTTTCCATTCAACTTTGCCAAACTTTTATGTTATAAATGTCATGTGTAAGAAACATATACCTACTTTTGTAATTAATTTGTTTTAGTTTGTTTTTGTTTTTGAGACAGGGTTTTTCTATGTAGCCCTGGCTATCCCGGAGCTCAATCTGTAGACCAAGCTGGTCTCAAACTCAGGAATCTTCCTTCTTCTGCCTACTGGGAGCAAAGGCATGTGCCACCACAGTTCAGTTAAATCATTGACTTCAAATTACCAAATTGAGGACACATACCTATATTTATTGTATTGTTTCTTATTTTATTCTTTCTTTCTGTAACAGTTTTATATATTTTACTGGTGGACTCAGGAAGCTTGCTGCCTGAGCATCCTTCCCTTTTAGAAACTGAATCTTTGCTTTCTGGTTCCTTTGAGGTTCTTTTCTTGGCTTGTAAAGTGGAATAGCATGGATTATGTTTTAGTCATATTAAAGTTATTTAAAGGTGACTTTATTCCCTCAAGTTCTTGAAGCTGTTTAAATTCAGTTGCTTGTTGAACCTGCTAATTCTTTATTTGGGCAGTTTTTCCTAGTATGTTTTGTTATTGGGGACTATAAACCCAAGTTAACTTCCACTTTAGGCGAATGTGATGGCTAATCTTGGGTGTCAAGTTGACTACACGTGGAATCAACTAAAACCCAAGCAGTCCGGCAGGCGCCTGTGATGGATTTTTTTGAATGGATCATTTAAGGTGGGAAGACCTGTCCTCAATCTGGGCCATACCTTCTGGTGTCAGCCTGCGTAAAAGGGCATGGAAGAAGGAAGAAGTCTTTTGGTTTTTGCTTGCTTGCCCTCACTCTTGCTGGCAAGTTCATCTATCCTGTTCACTGGCATTCAAACCAACTTCTTCATGAGGACTGAAGATTAGCAGTTCTCGAGGACGTTTCTGGACTCCAGCACCAGACTGGGACTGCTGAGACATGCCACACTGGGGGGGGGGAGGGGCACATGCGCGTGCACATATTCATTCTATCGGTTCTGTTCCTTTAGAGAGCCCTGACTAACACAGTGAGATTACTGAAGAGATTGCTTGATAGTGTATACCACTGTAAGAATTTTATGTCTGGGGAGAGATGGCTGAGTGTTTAAGAGCACTGGTTGCTGCTGCAGAAGACCCAGGCTCAGCACCTACACTGTGGCAACAACCATCTGTAATTTCAATCCCAGGGGATCCAATGCCCTCTTCTGATCTCCATGTGCACTAAGAAGGCATGTGATACACATACATACAGGCAGGCAAAATAGTCATACACATAAAATTGGAATAAATAAGTCTGAAAAGTAAAATAATTTCGTGGTTACTGGGCTTTTTGACCACCAAGAGATATTGACAAGCACTAATCAATTTTATCATAAATTCTTGGTTCACAGATTATAAAATTATGCAAGTATTTCAATAAGCCCATTCGAGGGCACTTATAATCATAAGGTCTTGCTTCTTCCATTTGGAATCCAAGTGAAAATCACAGACACAATGTTTTTATCAAAACTTTCTAGGCTGGCAGCTGGCTTGGTTTGCATTTCCTTATAGTTGTTTTCTTTACTCAACACTGCTTTTATTTGGGTCTTTCCTATCAGGTGCCTACACATGGAGATAGATACTCAGGTGATATTTCACCATTCTCTCCTTTCATGGTTGAGGTTCAGCTTTTAATATTAAAGAATATGTCCAATTTTAGTGATATTTTATTTGTATTATAATAAATAAAGCTTGCCTGAAGATCAGAGTGCAAAGTTAAGCCACTAGAGGTCAGAAAATGATGCACACACCCTTAATCCCAGGACTCTGGAGACAGAGGCAGACGGATCTCTTTGAGTTCAAAAGTACCATGGATCATACAAGATCGATCCAGAAACAGATCCAGGTGGTGGTGGTTCACACATTTAATCCCAGTGTTTGGGAGTCACACACCTTTAATCCCAGCACTAGGAAATTGGAGACAGGATTATATGGCTGGATGAAGAAAGGAATATAAAGGGGAAGAGACAGGAACTCACTGGAGTGTGGAGTCTGAGGATTGATGGAGACAGGATCTCACCCTTTCAGTCTGAAGATTTGGTAAAGGGGAAATATCTCTCTAGTGGCTGGTTCTTTGCTTTTCTGATCTTCAGCTTGAACCCTAATATCTATCTCTGGGTTTTTATTATTCATGTTACATCGAGTGACTTCAGAACCAATGCCCCACCTCCAGGCCAAGTAGACAAGTCCCTTTCCCCACTTGGAAAATCACTTCCCCCACCTTCCTCAGTGATCTCATCAATCCCCAGTGTTTATTTTTCTTGAATGTTCACAAGATCATTTACAAATATGTTTATTTCATTTTGTTAAAAATGCTCTGCTACTTTATAGCCCCCAAAGCTGTCATGGGGCCAAGATCTCAAGGACCGCTCAACCAAACCAGAATCTGAAGTTCAGAGCCTTCATTAAACCAACCAGAAACTGCCTGTGCACAAAAAATTCTCACACAGCAGCCCAAACTGCCTTCAGCAGGGATCCTTTAAAGACAAGAATCAAATCCTGGTGGGCAGTAGCTGTGGAAGTAGAGCAAGCAAGCAGTTTATCAGACACAAAAAGAGGCAGTTAGCTGAGGCATCTTGGCCTCAAGTCCCTGGGACAAGGTTGGGCAGTTTTCTTGGGAACTTTTCCATAGGAAGGGGTTGTGGGACCAGCTCTGAGTCAGACCTTAGATGGCTGCAGCAGAAATTAGATGGAAGAAACTTAGCCCTGCCACAAAGCTACTATTCCACTCTTCTCACACCATTCAGCCTTCCATATTTTGCCAGAAATTGAAATCCCACTCAATTTTCTTTAAAACCTAATACATTAGTCTGCCTTTTACATTTTTGCTGTTATAACTTAAGTACTGTTCCTATAAAGTTTGTTTTTCACTCCTGATAAAAAATATTCCTCTTGTTTGTGGTTACAGTGGTCCAGTAATTCATGTTTTCTCTACATGCTGCTGGGGAACATCTGGTCTTCTTTCCTCTCTGTCTTCCTCTGTACGCAGCAAGCCACAGCGTGAACCGACTCTCAGTATCAAATCTCTTCTCTATCCTGATTATCTTACTCTTATGGACTGTTTCCCAGAGTATTCTCCCGTATGGCTAAGTCTGCATCTCTACTCAGGAGACATGAAATTTGCCTTTTAGACTTATGTGTTTGTGTCATACATGGCATGGCACCTCTGCTTAAATTGCAGTAACTGCTCTCAGATTGTGTGTTTCTGGGAAGATGTTACTGTCCATTCACCAGGAATTCTATGCTCTGAACTCTGATATAAAAAACCTACAGATTATGGAATACTTGTGATTCATTTTTTATCATTGTGATATTCTTGAATATATAGAAACTCCTTGCAGAATTGCCAAACTAGAACAGCCTTCTGGAGGCCCTGATGGCTGGGTATGTGAGAAGTGTGTGGCACCATAGGTTCTCCATGGAAGAAAGCTTTGAGCTGCATGTTCCTTCCTGAGTCCTCCACACTAACTACCAAGAGAAGCTGGCAAGAACACCATGCTTCCCTCTCAGAGATCCTAGAACTCCCGAGTCTACAACCAAAGCAGGGGATTTTCTCAGATATACTCTTTGGGATGATTCTCTCCAAGATTTATCAAGTTGTGTCTCGTGGTGAAATTTTAAAGTATTTTTTAATTGTAAAGTATTACTTATAAATTCACATGATCCAGGGCTGGAGAGATGGCTCAGCAGTTAAGAGCACTGACTGCTATTCCAGAGGACCCAGGTTTAATTCCCAGCACCCACATAACTATTCACACCTGTCTATTAGTTCAATTCCAGGGTACCCAACACTCTCATAAAGACATAATGAAGGTAAAACATCAATGCACATAAAATAAAAATAAATTTTAAAAAATATCTGCATGGCCCATTTCTCCATTAAGTACAGGTTGGGATACATTTACTTGGTACCTTTCTCTCCTTCTGCATTCTTTGAACACGGTGGGCACGTCTTTTTTTATTATTATTATTATTGCTTTATAAATAATACCATTCAAAACTTCCACTTTCTTCCCTCCTCCCATTTCCCTCCCACTCCCCGATTCACCCTCCCCACTTCCCCCTCCAGTCCTAGGAGAGGGCAGGGTATCCTGCCCTGTGTGAAGTCCAAGGCCCTCCCCCCTCCATCCAGGCTCAGGAAGGTCTGCATTCAAATAGACCAAGATCCCAAAAAGCCAGCACTTGCAGTAGAGACAAATCCCAGCTCCACCATCATTGGCCTCTCAATCTACCCCAATCGGCTGCCACGTTCAGAGGGTCCAGCTTGATCACATGCTCATTCAGCCCCAGTCCAGCTGGCTCCGGTGAGCTCCCATTAGATCAGGCACACTGTCTCAGTGGGTGGACCAACCCCTCGCGGTCCCGACTTCCTGGCTCATATTCTCCCTCCCTCTGCTCTTCAACTGGACCTTGGGAGCTCAGTCCAGTGCTCCGATGTGGGTCCCAATCTCCGTCTCCATCTGTCGCTGGACAAAGGTTCTATGGTGATATTCAAGATAGTCATTAGACTGACTACGAGAAAAGGCCAGTTCAGACACCCTCTCCTCCACTGCCCAGTGTCCCAGCTGAGGACATCCCCGTGGATACCTGGGAACCCCTCCAGAGCCAACCCCAAAATGGCTTCCCCCACCAAGACATCCTCTTCCCTGTTCTATATTCATCCCTCCTCCCTCTCAATCATCCCACTCCCCCAAGCTCTCCCCAACCTTCCCCCCTCTC